>MUZC01001309.1:364343-388407 GCA_002072015.1 Radix auricularia
AGAGGTGTTAGGCTAGGTGGAGCTGGATTAGGAAATCTGACACAGGTAATTTCAATTGCTTAACATTGTGCTACTATCTAAAAACAAGATGTATATATAATATTGATTATATCCTTAGTATTATTAGCATTTGTAAGTTACAAAATTAAAAAAAAAATTCTAATGTTTACAATAATTTTTTATCCTTCTCCTGATTTCTTACAAGACTAAGATGGGACTCCTCCAGACTTACTACACTAAGGCTGTCAGGACATACAACTCCTCTGTTGTTGAAATGAGCGATGCCATATGGGCGGCATTCTACCACTCCACTTCAACGGACAACAATCCCTTGCACGATAAATGTCCCTCTGGACCAGATTCTTGGTGTTTTTTCCGGCGAGCTAAAGCCAAAAATCTCCCAATTCCATCTCACAAAGGTAGACTGACAACCTTTTTGAATCCTAAGGTTGCAGTCTATGTGAAAGAGATTTATTCCAGGCTGACAGAGCCCAATTTGTTGGAAAGGTGTCTTCTAGGAAAGACTCAAAACTGCAACGAAAGTCTCCACAGCATGATTCGGAGTAGGTGCCCCAAGCATTTATTTTCTGGCCTCAGCAGAGTTAAAATTGCCACAGCCTTTGCTATAGGGGAATTCAATCAGGGGTCTGTGGCAACACACAGATTTCTTGCTGCTGTTGGAGGTAAAATTACACAAAGAAGTGTAAAAATGGGCGCAAAGCGGAATGACATCCGCATAAAAAAAGCAGACAATGCTATACAACATATGCAAAAAGTGCACAAAAGTATGAGACTTCAAGCACAAATTAGAGAAAATGAGTCCCTTCAGGCAGAAGAGGGTGGGGCTTCATATATCACTGGAGGGTTTTAGGCATGTTATTGAAATATTACTTTTTAAAATTAATTAAAAATTCCAACATTTCTTTAAAATGATAAGCTACGATGAATGGATTGATGATTATGTATGTTACAATGCTTATGTAAAGTATTGTGAGCCCAGTTGCTTGCTGGGGTACTACGCTATATAAATTATCATACTAATATTTTGTTTACCAGTATTTGTAACAATCTAAATTTTAATGTCTACTTTTCTGCCTAACAGAAAAGTTACATAATATTGCATCTCAGACTAATTATTTAATTATATTGTAATGTATTCCTAACAGTTACATAATTTTGCATCTCATGCTAATTATTTAATTATATTGTAATATATTTTTTAATAATATATTTATATACCATCTGTAGTTCTTGAAAAAATCAGTATAAATGTAAAAAAAATTGCCTGTAACAAATTTTTTTCATTTAGACTTATTTACCTACACTTAAACTTAATTAATAACTATAGTTGGCAAATGATATAATAAAATATTTGACTGATACTTCGATCCAATGTTGTTTTTACTGTTTTTCTCCATTGTTTATTTTTTAAGTTTTTCAACACCGTGAATGGTGTATTTTTTTTATTTGTAGAGATATATAGCTGAAATTTGGCACACATCTAGCTATTATAATTTGCTAGGTTCTCAAGAGAGCTTTTTGCTGTATCTCTTCCTTGTGATTTAAAAAAAAAAATTATTATCTTAAATAACATATAATTATGAAAAAAAATGTCATGACCATCAAAAAAAAATTATATTTTCAAAACTATTTAGTTTCTATCAAAAAGCTCTCTTGAAAACATCTTTAATAAGATAGAGATCATTAGTGCAAAGTTTAATCATTGTAATGTCAATGAATTTTGAGTAATACAATTATTGTTAAAAAGTTACATAATCATAATTAAATTCATCAAAAGCAATGCTCCTCTTCCTCATATCAAATGTAACAAGTGATTTCTGATTCCTTGGTAGTGCTGTTAGTAACGATTTGATGACCTTTTTCGGGCTGTTCTCTAAAAGTTTATAAAAAAGAAATTTTAATAAAACTGGATATTCCAGTGAGTGACTGCTACGAAACCATAGTCAATGAAGCCTATGGGCCACCTTATATCTTAGAAATTATAGTAGTTTCTTATTAACCAGTGTCATTTATATCCGTTACATATCTATAGTAATCAAGCACAGCATATTAAATTGCTATATGTGATGATTTTCCTCAGCTCCAAACATTTTATAAAAAAAGTATTCATATAAAGAGAAAATATAAAATTGCTACTCCACCCATTCAGGACTAGGCATAGCCTACATGCAGTGGCATAGCGAGGGGGGGGGCAGGGGGCCAAATGCCCCCGGGTGCCACGTTAGGGGGGCGCCAAAATGGGTATTAAAACTCATTAATTTCATTTTAACGTAAACTAATGTATCCCTAATACATTTGCGAGATTGAATATTGGAGCTCCGAACATATCTTTATTACAAAACAGTTGTTTAACATGATTTAGGCGCCCCCCATTAGGCGCCATTCTACTTATAAATAAATGACACAATCTTAATGTAGGATTGCTGATGTGGTTTTTTTTTATTTAAAAAACTGTGAGTTGATGGTAGTGAGCAGTAAGAGACCAATACGATTCTTTTAATAGAGCTACCAGAGATGACACTAAAAGCAACCAAAATTACCAAGACAAGAAAAAGGAGTGGCTTAAAGCAGTGGTTCTCCACTAGTGGTCTGCAAAGATTTTCCAGGTGGTCCGTGAGAGAAGCATGAAATTTACGCACTGTAGGATTAATCGAGATAGACTAGCAAGTAAAGGAATTAACGCAGACTTAAATATATTTCTGATCTGGCCATAATGGTTTTTAAATTTTATCAAGCTCGTCAATTAAATTCTCGTCTCTTTGATTTCTTATGCTCGAATATGAATCTTGAACGTTAACAGTTACTAATGTATACTGAAGTTCGCTGGTTATCTGACTGTTTTAATTACGCGACGACGTAAGAGATTTTCATGTAGAAATAACTAAAAGCTTGTTCATAGTTTGAACCATGGCTAATGGGTTGCTGTTCTGGCTACTTGGCTGAAATTTTTGAAAAGCTCAATAAACGTAATTCCACCCGGCAAGGAAAGCAGATACATTATATGACTCTCAGTGACAGAATGTCTGCTTTTACAAAAAAGCTTGATCTTTGAAAAAAAAAATTATTTCAAGGTAACTGAGATGTTTGATAAATTGTACGAAATCACCGAAAAACCAGAAAATGCAGAAATAATTTTTAGTAGTGGCACATATTTTTCAAGTGGTCCAGGAATCTCAAAAGGTTGAAAACCACTGGCTAACAGAATGGTTAATACACGTCCCTTTGCTGCATGTTGTGACGCTTTCAAAAGATAAATCGTACTTCCCCAAATCTCATGTGGAGGGAGTAAAGTGGGAGAGGGGAAAGAAGGTCTCTCCTCTCACGGGCTTGTATCGGAGTGTCAAAGCAAGTTGGATTCCTTTCATATGAAACATCAGGCACCGCCTTTCTTACCTGTCCATCGTCGATAAAACTTGTTGCTCAGTAGGATCAACTGTTAGAAAAAACACCAACAAAATGCCCGAGAAAATCTAGGTTTAGTATCTTATTTATCACCGGAAATCCAAAACAAATGTATCCACCTACTTACATCGACTGTAAGGAATCAGCTGTTGAGTGAAATAAGAAAGCACACGTACTACGGTATCTTACTTTACTCCAATCGATCTAGGACACCGGAAAAGCTTTCTCAAGTCATCAGATTTGTGGATGTGGATTTACAAACTAAAAAGTAACTATCAAAGAATCATTTTCAGATTTTGCAAAGATACATTCCAAAGACGCAAAAAGCCTTAAAATAGTTATCGTAGAGAAACTGGAATCTAATAGCATACCACTATCNAAAAAGAGTTGTGCCAATCACAATGAAGAGGGAGTCTGAAACACGTTGGATTGCACGATCAGAAGCTGTTATAGCAATTTATGAAGGACTAGATGACATGGCAGGGCTGTTGAAAAAATTATCAGAACATACAAATATGACGCCTGACACCAGAAGTGATGCAGAAGCTTTGCTGGTAGGTATATGGGCGTTTTTCAAAAATTTTACATTTTCATGTCCCACGCATATAAAGTTTGATAACTTTTGAAGTGGGGCACATTTTTTTGAGTGGATTGTATGGTTTTAAAGAACATTCATTTCTGAATCTTAAAATGTATTATATTTCAAATTCAGTCATATGTGTGTTTTTTTATAGAATTTTAAAAAATGTGTATGTTTGAAAAAGACCATGTCGCCAACATAAAACCAATTCATAATTACATCCATATAAACAATTAAAATAGGCTAGTTAGTGTTATTATTGTTTTATTATGTTCATATGTGTTTTAAAAGTATGTAAAACCATACCAATGGGTATAAAAAGTAAAAGTTTAGTTTTTATTGGCCAAAATATACATGTCGCCTGTTTTAGACTCACTGGTGTAACAACTACATATTGGACCAAAAATTTGTGGATTGAAATTATTGGCAATTAAAACCACAGGGGTTTTCTGAGAGTGACTACCCCTTTTTCCAACATGGAGGTGTCGGTAATGCTTTAAAACTTTTCTGTGAGGCTCAGTGCAGACCGTTCTACTACAAAATGGTAAGTAATTAGGCATAACACTCACTGGTGTAACTGACCAATTTACCTAAAATTATAACTCAATGTATATTAACAATGGATCAATATAACAGGGGGTAATGGTAGTTATAATAAAAATATAAGCTTATTTTCATTCCTTAAAACCTGGGGCTAAAATGTTGTTAAACTTGTAAAATTTTCATTGGTGTAACACTCACTGGTGTTACGGTAAATAATCGTTACACCAGTGAAAGGACTGTTACGCCAGTGAAAATTTGTCAAAATATAAAAACATTTTTTTGTATAATTTGATAATAATATCCATTAAGTCTAATGAAAATTTTGATCTAGAACTTTATTATTTATTGTTTGTCCAGATATTATTAGCCTACTTATTGTTATTTTATTTAATGAGGACAGTAGATTAGTAATATTCATTGTTTTTCAACCAACACCCTACTTATGTTTTATATTACCAACAAATTCAGCTTTAAAAATCTTTATTATATTTTGTGGAACACTGGGGCATTATTTTGGCCTTACAATGAGGAACTTTCAGATATTTTCACAACTTTTGTTTTCTTTCTCCAGGCAAAATCCAATTCCAAGGCATTGACGAACGCGGAACGCCAACGTTTGTACCGTGAAAGGCGAAATGCTGACTCTCAAATGCGAGCAGCCTATCTTCTACGCAAACATGAAAAGTATGAAAAGGACAAGGAGACAGGAACAAGAAAGCTAGTGAAAGACATGACACCACGGGAACATAGGAAAGAAAAGAAAGCTTGGCGGACTAGATACCACAATAGTAGAATGAAAAGGAAAGCACAGTTAGTAATTGATAAAGCATCGGTTTCCCCATCACTGTCAAATTCTAGCTCTTCACCTGAGGGGCCATCTCGACAGAAAATGGCATCATTAAAAATGAAGGCTCAGGAGAACCAACAACTTAAAATACAGGTATCTGAATTGACTAAGAAGATGGAAGCCTCTGAGAAAAGACTTAAGAACTTAAGGAAGCAAATAGAAAGATCTGCAAACAAATCAAAGGACAACAAATGTGCAACTCCTAGATCGAAAGCAAAGAAGTTACTCCTCAAAGAAAACATTATAGTAAGTAAAACTTCATCATCAGTAAGAAGGACCTTAGAGTTTCATTTTGCAGTCATGAGTGAATTCAAAGAACAATTAAAAAAGAAGAAAAGCCCATCATTATCATCAGTTGCTGCAGGCAAAATTTTGAAGAAATACCGTTTTAAGAAGATGTTTGAGCAGGAAGCTAATGTTATTGGGATAAGGAAAAAGCATTACAAGAAGCAGGGCACTTTGATACAAAAGATACAAACCCAAGTCCAGATGTTCTTTCTCCGCAGTGACAATTCAAAAATTTGCCCAGGAAAAAAAGACACCATCACCAGACATAAAATAAAAAAACAAAGAAGGTAAAAATAACTTTTTGTAAAATAAATTTTAGTTTTAACTAACCAAAGTAAAAGATAGTTACAACTTGCATTGTAAATTATTTAAGTAGCCTATAATTTACATTTATATCTTAAATATTCTACTTAGTAGAATGAAGTTTCCAATGTGATTATGTGAAAAAATCTATTGGTAAAAATGTGTCAAACAAGTAAATATCTGGACAAATTTCTATTGGATATGCAACTTAATATTTAAGTTTATAAATTGGCAACATTGGTATAGGCATACATGCTAATACATTAGGCAAAAGAATTAGGCGGTTTAGATTATCTGCAATTTAAAGCATGCTGTAAATTTTTTTTACTTTGTCCTCTTGATAAAAGCCATGCTTTATCTTTTTACTGCACTTTTCACTGTAAAAAATAATCAGTTAATTTAGAATTTCATTTTTTTTTTAAATTGCTCCTTTTTTTTCTTCTCCTTTTTATAAAAGATACATGACAGGGTCCCTTTCAAGCCTCTACAAAAAGTTTGTATCTGAGTGCAAAGATACCCAGCAGCCATCCTTTACTACCTTTTACAGGCTCAAGCCTTTTTGGGTCCTCCAACCAATGGATAAGGACAGAGCAACATGTCTTTGTGCAGCTTGTGAGAATGTAAGACTGGTGGCCATGTCATTGAAGCGAGGAGGAGCTTTGGAAACTTTAGTTGTTGATATCCTTTTAAGAAATTTGTCTTGTGATACTAACAATAAGGCATGCATGTACAATGAGTGCAAAATTTGCAAAGACAAAAGATTATCAATTACAAATATCAATGATTTTTTAAAAGGTAAAATGATTGCCTTTCATATTTGGGAAAAAACTAAAGAAAGTAGACTTTTTAAAGATGGAACAGAAAAGCAGGTGCTCATTGTAAAGAAAGAGTATTATGTCAAAGAATTTGAACAGGTGTGGGAGCTTTTTCATGAGCTTTTGTGGCCTCACAAGAAGCATATGTATAACTTGAGCTCACAGTACAAACATTACCGCAAGGTAAGAGAAGGGTTGACAGATAAGGAGGTTATTATACACATTGATTTTTCAGAAAACTTTGTGTGTAAATATGATTCTGAAATCCACAGTGCCCACTTTGGTGCATCAAAAAAACAGCTTTCATTGCACACAGGTTTTCTCTCTTTTGCGGGTGATCGCATTTCCACCTTCTGTGGGGTAAGCGACAGTTTGGATCATGATCCATTTGCAATATGGGGATATCTTACACCCATATTAGACAAAATAAAGAAAGAAAAGTTAGCAATAAAAGTAATTCACTTTTTCAGTGATGGGCCTACTACCCAATACAGACAGAAGAATAACTTTTATCTTCTCAGCTCTATCATTATTGAGAAAGGCTTTACATGTACATGGAACTTTTTTGAGGCTGGCCATGGGAAAGGCATACCTGATGGTGTTGGGGCCACTGTGAAAAGAGCTGCAGATAGGATAGTCCATTTTGGAAATAGCATCACAAATGCATCTGATTTTGTTGAAAATGTTGCAAAGCATTGTCCCTCTGTTCATCTGTATGAAATTGGTCAGAAGGACATTGATGCTATCAGACATGCTTTCCCCATAAATGGCCTGAAAACAGTCCCTGGAACAATGAAACTGCACCAGATAGCATGTATCAAAAAATGCAGAATAATTTATCGAGATGTTAGTTGTGTCTGTACACATGGGAAAGAGTGTGATAAAGAGAATATGTTTTCTCAATTTACATTTGAAGGGATGGTGGAACATGAAGATAAGTGTATTGACACTATCTGTTCCAACACATGTGATGTAGATGACAGTATTCAATGTAACACAACACATGTTCCATGGAACATGAGAAAACAAAGGTATGAAAGGTATCTAGATGAACTTAAGGCATGTGAGACTTTTGCAGAGCTTGTCCATGAATGTGAGTCGCAGATGCTACATATGAATGAGACTTATGGGTCCGCTAAATGTGTCATTGATACCAGAATACAAATAGAGAGAAGAGCTGTGAATGATGTTCCAGATGACATACCAGCTAAGCAAACATTTGGTCATCTATTTCCAATTAAAGTGAGAGAAGATGGAGACTGCCTACCAGCCTGTGGTGCTGTGTTTGCTTATGGAAAAGATGAATGTCCTGAAGAAATTCGGATTCGCATTATCCATGAGCTTGCAACTCATTCTGAGCTTTATCTCAGTGATACATATCTTTCCCAAGGCTTATCATCAGTATCTTACAGCTGCAAAAAGGTGTTTGCCTCTTATTGTGATTTGTATGTTCCGGGAGAACACAATTTAGATAAAGATGATGTTGTCAGATTTCTCTTTGAAAAAGAAGTAATGGCCCTCTGCACACACAAAAGTTATATGGGCATATGGCAAATTTTTGGGCTCGCAAGTGTATTGAAGATGCCAATCATTTCAGTTTATCCTAAAGGCACTGACCCGGGAACGAGATTTCACATCCACAGATGGATCAAACCCAGAGTAAAAATTAGTAATGATGAGGCAATGATCTTGTGGACTTCCACAAGAGTAAATCGCAAGTCACTGTATTGGTGTCCAAACCATTTCGTGCCATTGGTTCCATACAATAAGAAATGTTGAAGACAATGTATTTAGTTTATGAAATTTATTCATTTAATATGGCCTTTGTCCAGTTAACATGCCTTTTTTTCTATTTTTTTTTTACTTAACATATTCTTTACTCTTAAAATTATTTACTTGTTACAAACTAAGAAGACATATCCATTATCATAAAATGCATTTTGTGTTCCAATTAAGAAAACCTTTCAGACATTTAAAGATAGAAACAATGATGACTCACTGGTGTAACCAAGAGTTCACTGGTGTAACAGTTAACTCACTGGTGTAACATGTACTCAATTCACAAATAACTACTTTGTTATTTATCAGAATTCTTTCAGGCTGCCTATGATCATTAATTAGATTGTGTTCTGATTTATAATAAAGATTTGTATGTTACTACTTGCTTTTAAGCATACTTTCATGAACATAATTGGTTAGTGTTTTATTAATGTTTTGAACTTTGTTTTTTCAACGACCACTTAGAGCCTTTGTCATGTATTGCATGTCTCAATTTTTTTATTATAAATCAAATTTAGTTGTTTTTTAATAAATATATTTGTAATTTGGTTTTAAATATGTGTTTTCAGTCTTTGTGTGTACTTTAATGTTGCGTTACACCAGTGAAATTGAAATGCGATGCATGACCATAAAACCGTTACTGTAAAACAAAAACATGGAGTCAAGGTCTAATTTTTTAAAATATAGTATTTAAGTAGTCACTGATTACTATCATAAAGAAAAATCGCATGGAAAATAACTTTCATTTTTTAAAATTTCATTGTGCTAAAAATGTAAAATTTTTGAAAAACGCCTATATAAAACTTTAACTTCCTAGATTTTAAACATTTCTGGAACATCATACTTGATAAAATTGATAGTGTCCAGAAACGGTTCCAGAATCCTACTGTGAGTTTCAAGGAAGCTTAATCTGATCTTGAATCGCTTGAGCAAGAAATTGTCAACATTCGTGTTAATTTGAGCCATGTTGCGGTAGACAATGGGAAAGAAGATGCACAACTTGGAGAATCGAGTTTGAAAGAAGATTAGACGACATCGGAGGATGCCTTCAAGAATTAAAAAGAGATGCAGAACTTTCTCCATAAGACGAAATTGCACCTGCTATGAACAGCGAAATTGATAAACCCCAACAGGAGATATCAATACAGATTTTACGTCTTAAACAACCTAAACAACAAATTTGGATATTTACTAGTTACTAGACGTCAAATCTCGTCTTGCTGAAACAAAAGTCGATACGCTTCGTTATAATTGTTTAGATTTTGCTAATTTCTACGAATTGTGAACATGAAATCAAATACTAAAAAAAGATGCTCAGTACCCGGACTGAAGTTCTACCGAAAACTACTTTGGAACTTCTCGATTTTATTGTTTCATATGGAGATGACATATTTCCGAATCTGAGCATTTTACTTCAAATACTTCTAAAAATTGCTGTTTCAACTAAAAGCTGTGAGCAGTCCTTCAGCAAAGTAAACCTTATTTAGTCTTAATTGCGTGATTCAATGGATCAAGATCGTCTAAATGATCTTGCACTCCTTAGCATCGAAAGAGAACACTTGAGCATATCAATTTTAACTGCGAGATTGACGACATTCAAATCAAGGAAGATCCATGTATTTTAGATTATGTGTATTTGAGTCATGTATAATTAGAAGAGTATTTTTTAAAAAAAATAAACTGTTTATAATCGTATAGAGAATTATTTGTCTGTATTGTATTTCATTAAAATATTATTTGCTTCAAAAAATGAACCATATAAACCGTAAAATTTCAAATTTTTCTTGGGGGCTCAGTGAGCCCCCAGAATTTTTTGATCTGTCAAGGGGCGCAGAATTTGTGTCTTGCCCCCGGGCGCACATGACCCTAGCTACGCCACTGCCTACATGTTCTGCAGGTCAAACAATGTTTATATTACTTCTAACAATATAGTTGAAATCTAGAAAATTAATGTAATTTTTATGACTGGGCTCATGAGATTACCTTTTTTGTCTGTTTTGTTTTGTTGGCATCATCTATGAGTGTAAAAAATTTGTTGAAAAAAATCTATTAATAGAAATTACAACGTTAACTTTAATATGCTGAAATTATTTTGAGTCATCAAAAAAATAAGATGACGAAGGTTACAAATCAGATAGGACACAGTGAGGGAAAAATAAGTCACCTTGACAAAGAACACAAAGACTTTTTCATTTTTGAAATATATAATACAAGCAACATAGCCCGTCCAAGGACATTCCACTGGCATGTTGTACCTCCCTGTCATGTGAGACATTTGCTATGAAAGCAATGCGGTGGCGTGCATGTGTGCAAGAGTCAAATGAAGGCCAATGTCGAGGCCAGGAGTGTGTTCACGGGTTGAGAGATGATTAGAGCGGTATATTTAGTAGATAGAAGTTTCGAGACAGAGAAGAAGCTAGTTGAAGTAAAAGGAACATTGTTGCATATTGGACAATAAGTGTACATATTTGTTATTGAACTATTAAATAACATATTTCCTGGATTTGATTATTATGAAGTGACATTTGAAAAGCTAGCAGAGATGCAATTAAACTTACTCATTGCAAACCAAAATATAACAAGGCTGAATAAGACGCTGATTGATAAAGATGAAATTGTAGAGCAATTACAGAAGGAAATAAATGAAATAAAGACAGAACGAAAATGTTCAAGAAAGAGGAAGAGAATATGGCATTAACAAAAAGTGTAGCAGATAACAAAGAAGACATAACAGAATTATGGAGAATCATAAAAGAAAAAAAAAGAAAATGTCTAAATTGATGCTGAGATTAACAGGGACTAATACAAATATCACAGCTGGTATGCAGAGAAGGTCCAAGACGATTAGTTGTAATGCTGAAAAACTTTATGAAAATGAGTACACAAAATTGTTAAGAAGGAAAAAATTACAGAGCAAAACCAAGTGGACAAAGAAAAAATTCATGACCCGAATATTCAAGATGAGTTGAAACCCACAGAAGAAGAAAGTACACTGAAATATAGTGACCAGGAGGAAAAAACTGCAAAGTGTGTTGCAGAGATGGGAGAGAAAAGCACGCCTAATTGAAAATATGACCTTTGCTTATTGACACAAAGTTGTGAGTTGGTTTTGATGGATACAGGACATGATTACGACCCCCAAAAAACACAGCAGATTAAACACGGGATTTCACAGGGACGACAGTCACACTGTGTGGTCAGGAATGGCTAGAGATCAAAAGACCTTGACCAACAACTCACAGGACAAGTTTACGCTGCAGTCGAGTTACGGGAAGCGAAAAAGAGAGAAATGTCTTGCTTTTCCGTTACACCTAATGAGTTTATTGATAGTTGGGGTCCTCCTGGAAATTATGAGTCCTGTGTGGGCAGATGGCTGGTTCACTGATATATTAAAAACCACAAAAATGAAATGTAGAGGTCAAAAGGTTAAAAGAGGTCAGCGTTATATTGAGAACAGTAGCATCATATTTTTTCCCATGTGGGAAAAGTTGGAAAAGCCGCGTAGGCTTGCACTACAACACATCAGTCTGTATTATGTAAATCAGGGTCAATTTTTGTTTCAGATGGGGAACAAGAGATAAATACCACCATCAAAACAATGGCTATAAATTTTAAGGTATAAATATTTGGGAGGCTGTTTATCAATGGATGGAAATAAAGAGGAACTATGTATTGGATTTATTTTGATGATGACTATGGTAATTGTGATAAGGTATTTTTCAGGATTGAATATTAGGGTCAAGGTGACCTTGTATCAGTATTTTGATAAATGTTGAAATATTCCTGACATTCATGACCAGTGTTATTATGTACTGAGGAGGTAATTTTGATGTCATGACAAATTTTTTGGATGATATAAGCAATTTTATTCCTGGAGACCTCAGGACATTTTTGATTAATGAAGATGTACTAATGATGATAGATTCTCATGAGTTGTCCATGTGATTGATTATGATAAAATATATAGTTTAGGAGAATCAAGATTATGATGACTGTACTATTTCGATGATTTGGATATTTATGATTATAAAGATGTTTTGAAAATTTTGTTGATTTGAGGTTTATATTGATGATTATTATGTTTAAGATGAAGAATTATATAGGTGGGTATGGATGGATAAGAGATCTCCATAACACACGCGTCCCACCATGGGGACTGTAGAGATACATGAGGGGTCCCTCTATGGGGAAGTTAAAGATACATAGGATGATAATTATTACATGAGCAGGAAGAGCTCTGTAAAGGGTCCCATGATGTAGACAGCGATAAAAAAAAAAACACTATCTTATTTTTTATAATGTACTTACTAGGAATGATTGACATTTGATTGCTGAAGCGTGACAAGCTATGAACTTCTCTATAGTGTTACACTTTTATTATTTCAAATAATTGTTTAACTATTTTAGCAATGATCTAAAAATGTTTTGTGACCAAAAATTTTTTTTTTGAAGGATGGGGGTGAATATCACGTGATACATTTGCTATGAAAAAAAATGTGGTGGCGTGTAAGGGTCTTATGACGGCTAATGTCGAGGCCAGAAGTGTGTTCACGGGTTGAGAGAACAAGGAGATGATTAGAGCACTGTTGTTAGTAGATAGAAGTTTCGAGACAGAGAAGAAGCTAGTTGAAGTAAAAGGAACATTGTTATATATTGTACAATAAGTGCACATATTTGTTATTGAACTATTAAAGAACATATTTCCTGGATTTGATTCTTAATGAAGTGAATTTTTGTGTGAGAGAGGAGACTAGACAAGCCCACAAAGAAACGCAAAATGGGTCAATCACAAAGAAGTTGTCACGAGAAAGTGAGATAATTGTGCCTCGCCCAGTGACATAAATGTGTCAGAAGCGGTCATCCTGTGACACTCCTCTTTAACAATAACCCGTAAAAATAAAGCTTTTAAGTACAATTCCCAACACGTACTGCTAATTTCTGCTTGTTTTTCACTGTGAATAAAATTATTAACTTATAAAAAAGTAATTTAATAGGATTTAAAAAATATCTTGCTACACTGATATCCGGATACTATACAGATCTGTAATAAGTATTTGCCAAATCAAGGTAATGGCAAAACCCCCCTAGTTTATGACGACAACGGGAATAGCATTTAATTATCTTTGCTCTTATAATTATATCTTTATTAGGAAATATTCGACTTGGGCCAATGCATTCCACGTAAAATTCACACACTAATTAAAGAATTAGGATTTTTAATTAATAATGGAATATGTATCACAACAGAATTTAAAAAGTAACAACACAACTTCATTTGCATGCAGGGGTGCCACCCACTGGGAGCTGTGATCCCTGAAATCACTTTTTTGAAACTTCTTGAATACTGAATGAAAGTTCTTTTATAAATTTTTCCAACCCCTTGAGAATATTTGATTCTAATTGGCACAAAGTATTTGAGAAAAAGTTTTAAGGATATATATATATGTGAGTGTGTGTGTTTATTTATATCAGTAAATTTTATTATTAGGGCTGCGGAAATTCACTATTTATTTCTTGATTTATCTATTTTATCAATTAAAATAATTTTAATTGATAAGATAGCGATTACAATTTAAAAAAATGTTTTAGATAGAAAATAATACAAATGGCTTTTTTTGTTTGGTTTTTTACGTAGAAACTTCTCCATTTAAAAGAAAAAAGATTTTCAAAGTGTATACTTTAAAATAAGCTGTTTTATAAAGAAAATATTAAAAAATTAAACATTTTTAAAATTTAATTATCAATAACAAAATTTAAATTCATTAACATTATATTGAACTAACTATATTTAAATATATCTCCTAATAATTTATTTTTTCGCATTAAATATTTAATTTATGGCCAGTTTTTGTTACCTCCCCTGATATTTTCAGTTTAACGACATCATACATCTTTATTTTTAGCTTTAATAAAAGTTATTAATGCAGCAAAGTATTGTTAATTATTATTAATAATTTTTTAAAAATAAATTGTTAAGTTGATAAAAACATTTTCTTTAAATTCAATAGCTATTTTATCATTAATATAATTTTAATCATTAAATTTTTTACCCGATTAATCAAAAAATTATAGTTATTTGCCGCAGCCCTAAATTTAATATGATAATTAAACAAAATTTGTATTATTTTGAATTTTTTTTCTTTAAGTCATTTTATAGCAGTGGTTCCCAAACTTTTTTTTTACCCTCGGCCCCCTTTTGTGGTCAAAACTTGCCCACGGACCCCCTAATGAAAAGGCTACATAATGTATAGTATGCAAATTTACTTATTTAAAATCAATACTTTGCTTAAGAATCATATATTTGAATTTAACTTTTGTTAAATTTCTTTTCTTAAATTAATGACTTGGATGAACTTATGAGATTTTATAATTTTATGAGTGTATTTATAGTCGGCTCAAAGTTTGTGAGTAGCTAACGCAAATATCCATGAGCACTAATGTCAAGCCGGTTTCTTTTGTTTCTGATGAGGTTCAAAACTGCAATGAATCCATGTTATACCGAATAGGAAGACTGGTAAGCAGTCAACAACATTTGTACAATAACCAATAATGTAGTATATAAATTGGGATATTTTTTTGTAACTAGAATTTGTGGTATCCTTGTTCAAACATTTGTTTAAGTTCCACGTTTGTGGATAATTCAATACCAATAAGTTGCACCAGCATCAGTATGGATTCACCTATGTCTGATATCTTAGTTTGTCCCCCGAGCGAAATGGTTCAAAACCTAGAGAATTTTCAACACACTGAACGAAATAGTTCCAAAATTTGGACAGAATTATTGCTCAGTGGAATTCTTTTTGTGATGTTGAAAGTTGATTTGGGCAACAGTGTGTATCACCTCACTTAAAGCTGGTAAAATAATTTCTTTACCAATCGTTTGAGGCTTTCGAAACTTAGCTATCAATAAAGAAATATTAGCAGTCCATCATCATCTCGCTTTGATGTTGTCCCTTAGCGCTCTCGACTGTCATACCGATGGTCACGAGTTCGAATTCACACGAAAGTGAAAATTTGTTCTCGGGGCCTGAGGAGTCCCCGAGTCACCCAGCTCCGAATGGGTACCCAAGTAGACAATAGTTAGGCTGCTGATTGTATTTTTATGACCTACATATAGGGTCTCTGCCTTTCTCACGCACCAAACTTGACAAGCCTTTCAATTAACCAAGCATTTTGATTGGTTACAGCCGTGGAAATATCGTAGTTTTTTTTTCTTTTCGTAGGTCAAACAACATTATTTTTACCCAGGATCTAAAAACTGCTACTAAAGTATTCACTTTTCTTTATCTTGATTTAGATAATTTAAAAAAAACTAAAACATAATTTTACTATTTTCATACTAAACCTTCCGCGGAATCCCTGACCTTGTTCAGGGACCCCCAAATCAATTTCAAGTTTCCACGGACCCCTGGGGATCTGTAGGGACCACTTTGGGAACCATTGTTTTATAGGCTTGTTTTGAAATTAACGTAATATATTTATTACACAAATTTTATAGTTTAATAGGTTCACAATTTAGTAGTAGTAATACAGTAATTCTAAACCCAATCTAAATTATAGTTTATTTAACTATAATTTAGTTTGGTTTAGAATTACTGTATTACTACTATTATTGCAATTATTGAATAATTACTAAATTACTTAAATTCAAATTACTAATAGAAATAAAGAAGTATCTGTGAAAAGTATTACTATTTAGTATTATTTTCAAAGCACCAAGTCTTTACAATTTTAACTGTCACTGTTATAATTAAAAAATCAACAACTGATATTTCCGTATGTAGTAAAAGCATAGGCCTAGTTCTAATTAATTAATAAAAGTATCATATAAAAATTATTTTGTTTTTGTTTTTTCCAACCCAGTCAGTTTAGATGCAAGATGCAATAATTTTTCTTCATGTTTCAATAATTAATGCGATAATAAATTAAGGGATGCTAAAATAAAAGAAGTTTCTAAGCGAACTGAACAGTCAAATTTTTACTAAAAGTAAGAAAAAAAGGAGAAAAACGTCTAATGCTATGTTAGTTTTTATAAACCTTAAAACGGCCATCTAAAAACACAAATCTTACGCAATTCATGATAAATTAAATTTCTTTTGAAAAATGTGAAATCAAGCACAAAATTCCTATTACAACGGTGTGCAATCCATTAAATTATTTTGTTTAATAACTGCGCGATATTGAGATGAGAGCAAAAGGAAGAGAGAGGTCATGGTACCCTCCTATTTAAAATTCAGAAGTCAAATTAGAAAATTCTGAGATGAACCGGGACGGTGGCACCCCTAAATTTACATGCAAAAAAAATAAATAAAACCCTTGTATGGTGTGATAATTGTATAATAACAATTTTTATGTATTTCTCAAATAAAGTAAAAAAAAACACCACAACTCAATTTAATATGCATACATGAAAATGTGAGCACTGTAGATCGGAGTTAAAATATTTTTGAAAGTGAACATTACAAACTGAAGTATTGGAAAAAAAAATACTGCACAATAATAATTCGTTTTGAACATCCCCATAAACTTGCTCAATATGAGATTATTTTTTTTTAATTGGCTATTGATGACCACACAGAAAGTTTCCTTTTATTTCATACAATACTGGGTAGTGGGGTGATTGGTGAAAAATGAACACAGACAAACGAAACTTCCATAAGAGGTTCTATATATGTATATATATGTGTATAGATGTATAATTATAAAGCTTGTTTAACCATGAAGTAACTTTAACAAGTGTTCAAATTTTAATTAAAAGTATTTTGGAATCCAAATCCTAATATATGAGTTGGTAAGATTTACATGGCAGCCCAGGGTATTGAAGAATTAGGTAGTTAAGAAGAGCTAAAATGCAAATTACTGACTTACTGTTGTCAAGGTGATAAACGCAAGAGGCCTTTTTGCATTTCCTCTTGCATAGAGTTCTTCGAACTGTTGTACAACTGCACACTGTAACCTAAAAATATAATATATTTATTTTTTTACATTTATGAATAAATTTTATTTCAGGCTTTTTTTTTACAAGTTATTCTCAATGATTTTGACAGGTGAATTTGATTTTTGGTGTTACCCAGCAAAATGTGCAGAGGACAATTGATTCCCAAGCAAAAGTTTTTGAAATCCTGAGCTACGTTCAAGTTAAGATTATGGTCCAATAAATCGTCATAATCACTTTACAATTGCTGACAATCCTTATATGACGGTGGAACACCATGTGAACCTCCCAGGTGTTATAGTATGGTGTAGCTTGGCAGCATTAGGTAAAATTTGACATTTTTGCAAATATTTGCTACAAGAATCGGCAATGCCATGCATTCAAGAGTTGTTTAGGAATTTTAACTCTGAATGTGCCATAAGGTTTTCCGAAAACTTCCCCCTCAGTGGCGTAAGAATTTCCCAAATTGAGATCAACCGGTTAAGACATTAAAAAAATTGTGTAAAATCCATTTTTATTATTATAGTCATACTGATGTCATCTTTAAGAATAAGAATGGTTATTTTATGTATCCAAAGAACCGTTTTGAGTTTAAAACTATTTTTACCTATAGTTTAGTACTATTTTTTAGTAATAAAGTATTGCAAAATCGCATCTTCGAAAAAAATAAAAGTAATAACTTCCAAAAAAAACATTGCTCAATTCGCGATAATACTAGCTAGAGAAACAGCCGCCATTGTCGGAAGTTGAAAACATCGTTTATCCTGCACTGAATAGTTCTTATTTTCTGTAATTTTGATTCTATAGAGAGCTCATCGAGTCGCGCATTACCGCTCTTTGGTACTAAACGGTAAACCGCGGATTACCGCGCTTTGGTACATTAAGAGTTAAAGGTACTTGCAGTAAAATGGAGCCCTCATAACTACCATTGCAGCATAAAAGGCTATCATGACAACCACCCCCCAAACAGATGGGTAGGACGCAAAGGAAACATTAAGTAATCTCCACACTGCTCAGACTAAGTCTCAAGACAAAATAATATGTAGAAGAAAAAGAATTAACCTCTCACACTCATAGGATATGACCTCGTATTTAATTTTATGGGGGCATGTTACAAAGAAATATTTACACCGCTAAACAAGCTGAAATCAATGAGTTGAGAGAAGCCATTGGAAGAGATTTGAAATAATTTTTGGATGCAATCAGTGAGCATAATTAGCTGTGCATTGACCACGAATTGGATGGTTTCAAAATTAGTTCACAGTATTTTTATTTAATTTTAAAAAAATTTGTGGTAAAATAAACAACTGTTTTATGGTCTCTTAAGTGCATACATTTATGGGGGGGGGGGGAGACTATAAATAACCAATGGCCAAATCAACTAACAAACCTTTAAAAAAGTGTATAAAACAGGATTTTAGTGCAACAGCATTAAAAATGATTATATTGTTATATTACCTCAGATAATGAGGTCCCCTCCAGACCACTACAGTCCTTTCCTGTGAATTAATATCATCAATATATTAATAAATTTTACCCCTATTATTATTTTACTATTTTTTATTAACCAATAAACTAAACACTGTAATGACACTTTTTTGAATGATATTTTATACAATTAAAATTTAATTTAAAAAAAAAATTTTAAACTGAGTTTTAATCATTAATGACTCTAAAATCTAAATTTAGAATTTATATATATTTATATTTAAAATGTATTTTTTTAAAGCACCAACTGTGGAAAACAGATTAATTGAGGTTAAAAAACTCCTTACTTACAGAGCAGAGAAAAGTACAAATAGTTGAAGGTTTTTTCCCTTATCATTTTATTTGAAATGTGACTCACTTGACATAAAAACTAGTTACTAACATTACATTGTTAAAGTTTCTTGTATTTGGAGTAAGTTACACAAACTGGTGCAAAACTACGTTTCTTTGCCCTGAAGCCACAATTTAGCAATTTATCACTCACTTTTTTCTAAAGAGATGTTACATAAATTAAAATTGTTTATTTTAAGCCCTTTAATTATATTTTATTGTGTTTAATATTGACCTAAGTTAAAATATTAAATTTGTCGCTGGAAAACCATCACCATAAGGATTTGATAGCATCAGCCAAGTGGTGATTTTTTAACCTCTTCCACTCAACCCCTTTGCCGTAAATGTGCGATACATACAATTGCGTTGACAAGTAATTAATCAGATGGGAAATTGAATAATCTTGAGTTTTGTATAAAACAACATTTTAATAAATTATTTTAATCCTATTAAAAATGTCAGAAAAATGCCATTTTATTTATATTTTTGACTAACTTGGATATTAGTAACATTTCCGAAAAGCTGGTCCATTTTTCTATTTAAATGGGTAAATAACTTTTCAATTTTTATTATGGTCCATTTCGGCAAAACGAACAAAAGAACTCTGTTACGTTTCGAAGAACATTTTGCCAGTGTGAAGAAATGGCCAAGTCTATTGATGCTAAAGCGCTAACGCAGGGACAAACAAATTGATATTTGTAAATCTCAAAGGCTAAGTTGCTAAGTAAATTTATTAAAATAAAACATGTATGGTTTAAATGTATTTTAATTATTTATTTATGGGCAAATGAGCGTTTTCCACTTATTAGTTTTACAATTCATTTTACATTAATAATAACTTTTTGGGTTTGTAAGTAGCGTTAACTACTACTCCTACTTTGGAAAGTATTCAATTTTTTTTTCTGACTGTTAATATAAAACTGTTGTATTTCCCTTAAATATATTACCTTTACGAGTAATTGTTAATACATTTGATAGTAATAAAATGATATAGATGTCATTTATATTATTAAGTGTCACCTGATTATAACTTTGGTTGATAATGAAAACAATAATTTGAGAAAAAGTAAAAATGTTAGGGATTTTGTTGTTTCAGATATAAATCACTTATAAAAAATTCAACATTAAGTTAGAATAATTTATATATATAATATGATTTATGTACTGTGAAATAATAATGTGTTCAATTTTGTTAGATGTTGGTGCTCTAAAGAGGACTTTTCTGGCTAGTGGAAATGGTAGAAGAAAAAGACCATCACTGCCAACTCTTATTATCAAAAACAAACTACTCCTGCAACTCTATGTTTAAAAAGAGAAACATTAAGTCATGGATGAGGTAAATTTAAAACTAATACTAATGTCATTAATTATTTTAATGACTTTATTATAATTAATATGTTTATTTTTAAAATTAAAAATGATTTTCTTTTCTACTCTTAGTAAATTAAAAATCTAAAATTAAACTTAAATAAATTGTCATTTTCAGCTTGAAACCTAGTTGTCACAGATGAAACCAGGTGGCAACTTTTCAATTCGAAATCAAGATGAAAATGTTATGGACAGTTTAAATTCACTTTTATCAGTGGACGATGAACATTTGGGACGTGGTGGTCGAGAGGTAGCGCTCTCGACTATCATACCGATGGTCACGGGTTCGAATTTACACGAAGGTGAGGATTTGTTCTCGCAGCCTAAGGAGTCCCCGAGTCACCCAGCTCCGAATGGGTACCTAACTAGACAATAATTAGGCGGCTGGGGTAATGCGTGGAACCCCTATAGCCGTGGCCTGTGACCGCTGCATCACTTGCCAACAGATCATCTCTCATGGTCTGTGGACGCAATTATCTTCTGCATAGAAGGAGCGTCTTCGGCCCGAGAGGAAATAACAAATTAAAATCTGTGTATTAATTTCTTAACATTAAATTTAAATAAATTAGTAAATATGATGCTTGCATAATGGTTAATTGGGAATATTAAAGATAAATAATATTGAACACAGTTGACAGAGTCTGCTTTCAAAAATTGTGATAAAAGGAGTTCTTCAACAGTAAGATAACGAATTATAAAAAATTTAAATAAATATAATTTTTCATAAAATCAAAACAATAACACAACTTAGGGGCCGTCCTTTAATGACATATTTTTAACCCCCACCCCCTTATCACAAAAACTTAGTCCCTCCCTTCCAATTGAAGGTCACAAAGCTTATAATTGAAAATTACTTTTTTTGTCATTTTAATATTTATTTAGTGTTAGTCTGCACTCTAATATCCTAGCATGTGTGACACCATTTAATTATCATTTAAAAATTGCAAGCAATCAAATATTTAAGTGGAACTTTTATTCAAAGTAGAGAGTTTCGATGTGATGTCACATTTCTTAAACAACCTCCCGTTGCCCTCAACACAAATGCTTGAACCCTCCATTAAGGAGTGTGATGTCATTTATGGACTGCTCCTTAGAATTAATGTTGAAAGTAATTTACTTGGCTTTTTTGCTGCACTGCAGCCATCTTCTTGAAAGCTAAAGATAATTAGTAAAGTTGAGAATTGATTTTTAATTGTTACACTAAGGCTAAGGTAGGGGTCGGCAACCATTTGCTGTGTGCCAACTTAGGGGTTTCAAATTATTAAAAGTGCAAGGAAACCCCCGCTAATCGATTTATTATCAAATTTATACAGGAAGAGTGAAGAGTTTGCTTGCCATTTGAAATTGCTTGACTGGCATAGGTTGCCGACCTTTGTACTAAGGATCATCCTTGACACCTCTAATTCAAATACAGTGGTGCCCCGAGATACAAATGCTTCAAGTTATGAAAAATCTAAGACATGAAAGACCACTCATAAATATTTTGTTCTGACAGGAAAAAAAATTCAAAGATAAGAAAAATTGTTTCACAATTTGGAAGAGTTATTGAAAAAAAAGATACAGTGAAAAGGTTGTGTTGTGGACATTATCTGACCCATTTCAGAAAATTAAAAAAACCAGTCAAAAACAAGTTTCATTGGATCAATGTTTTGCTTAGGGACTAAAGGAAGATTTTACTGGAATACAGGAGAAGAAATGCACGGTGAATCAAAAATAAGAAAGAAATTTTAAAAATTTATTAAAAATTAAATTTAATGAAGCTTTACTGTTATTATACATATTTTTAGTGTAGAGTTGTACTAAGGGTTTATTTAGAATTAATTCATTCAATGTTGGTACTCTCCATATTATGTTCATAAAGTTATGTGTTACATATTTAGAGCAGTAATGTTTTCTGCCACCTGTTCTCCACTACCAAATCTTCCAACACTTCACATCACATCACTCACTCAAAAGGTAATGGTTTACTATTGTGTACAAATTATTTTTCATTTGTTTTAGTCCCTATAGCCGTGGCCTGTGACCGATGCATCACTTGCCAACATATCATCTCTCATGGTCTGTGGACGCAATTATCTTCTGCATAGAAGGAGCGTCTGTATATATATAAATACATAAATTTCTGACACTGATTGTCTGCAGACAAGTCGCGCTAGAAAGGTCAAATTTAAATCATCACGGAGATTATTCTGGCGCTGTTATGGGTTGTTAAGCAGGTTATTTATGAAAAAAAAAAAGTATTACATTTGTTAATATATTTTTCGCACATTATATTTTTTAAAAATAAATTTCCCGTCCCTGTCGTTATTGTCGGCATTCCGACTATTGTTGGTAGAAATGCAGGTCTGAGAACCTTTTTTTGAGGTCTTTGGCCCTGATGGGATGACAGATGATGATACTTTATACTGGTATCAAAAAATACACACTAGTTACAGAATATGCCATAAAAAATAGTACCTGTTCATACCCAGAGTGGGGTCTTCAACCTTAAAATAGAAAAACAAAGCAATTTTTTAATGTTGTTAAAATAATATAATAAAAAGTAGTGAACTTTCAACTGCTAAGTCATTTAAGACTGCACTTAAGACACATCTTTTTAAAATTTATTTTCAAAAATAATAAAACCACATTTCTGTAATTGATTAGCGTAGCTGATGTATTGAGTATACAGTATTGTTATTTATGTAGTTAATAAGCTATGAATGTTTCTTTTTATTTATATATGTATTTTTTGTTTCCATGTAAAGCGCTGTGAGCCTGGCTCCTTGCTGGGATACAGCGCTATATAACTCATCATTTTATTATTATTATTATTAACATTTCATTGGTCAACTGAAGTGATCTTTGCAATTGATTTTAGTTACAAGCAATTTTTAGTTAGAAAGGGTATCTCATAACTGAATTGCTGATTCCTCATATAACAAAGTAATTGATGATAGATGTAGATTTACTATTTTGGCAGCCGTTTATTTATTGTTATCATCGAACCAAACACTTTCAATGGGTAATTGGGTTTAGCAAAGATTGCAAATTTGTCAGGGTAACAGACCAATAAATCAGTGTTGTTCAGCATACTAATACTTTTTCCAGAAATATTATTTGTCAAGTCTTATCTTTGAGTTGAACTAGTCATAAAACCCAAGTCACTGAAAAAGCTTTTTAGAAAGGTTTCTTTGAAAATGGATCCATTTTTTAATAATTTTTTTTTAAGGTTGTTAAGACAGCTCGTCTTTGGGGACCGGCTAACCATTCAAAAAAAAAAAAGACAGGTTAATCGGTTAACCGCTCGTCCTTATATCCCTAATGTTTTGAGAACTAACAAGAGAATGTTGTCGCCTCGCGTGGATGGCATCAAAGCCCGCTCC
>MUZC01001309.1:388421-400090 GCA_002072015.1 Radix auricularia
AACCCCCCCCCCCCCCCCCCCCCCCGTTCAGACAGATCTTTCCGCATTGCCCTCAATTCATAGCATTTTTTTTTTAAATCCAAAAAATTAACGAAACAGTGATGGTTAATTGTCTTTTTTATATTTTATTTTGAGGACTCGTAGTTCACCGGTCTAAATAAGAGGACAGGTTCAATAGTTCGTTAAAATTAGCGAGCATTTTTCATTAGTTTCAAAAACCAACGCCTCGCCCCGTCCGTTATGACGTCATGTTTACCTCTATTGTGCGTGATGCCGGTCAACTCGCGTATTAAAATTAATAGTAAAATTAAATTATAAATATAAAGCTATGGAGTAAACAATGATGATAAAATGGAATTTATTTTTTTAAAAAACAAATTATTTTTCAATCGTCAACTCCCCAGAATAATTGAATTTTGCGATTCACATGTTCACCCTCCCCGTTTTTTTCTGTTCAAATAGGGTTTGAGCTACACTCGCTGTACTGTTAATGTGGTAAACAAATGCCTTTGATAAGCATGAAAACTGTCACTAAAAGACCGAACTCGAATTTGTGGGCCGATTAATCACCCGGTATCTTTGCTACGTCTTTCAAATACCTATAGTAATATAGGTACATGTACCTAGATTTTTAATACCTCGGCTCACCTGGTGTCATGAGCCATGAACCTAGAAGTTTAATACCTCAGCTCACCTGGTGTCATGGCCATGAACCGAGACGTTTAACACCTCGGCTCACCTGGTGACATGAGCTATGAACCTAGATGTTAAATACCTCAGCTCACCTGGTGTCATGAGCCATGAACCTAGAAGTTAAATACCTCAGCTCACCTGGTGTCATGGCCATGAACCGAGACGTTTAACACCTCGGCTCACCTTGTGACATGAGCCATGAACCTAGATGTTTAATACCTCAGCGCACCTTGTGATTTGGCCATGAACCTAGATGTTAAATACCTTAGCTCACCTGGTAACATGAGCCATTAACCTAGATGTTTATAACCTCAGCTCACCTTGGAACATGAGCCATGAACCTATGTGTTTAATACGTCAGATCACCTGATGTCTTGAGCCATGAACCTAGATGTTTAATACCTCAGCTCACCTGGTGTCATGAGCCATTAACCTAGGTGTTTAATACCTCAGCTCACCTGATGTCATGAGCCATTAACCTAGATGTTTAATACCTCAGCTCACCTAGTGACATGGCCATGAATCTAGATGTTAAATACCTCAGCTCACCTGGTGCCATGAGCCATGAACCTAGATGTTTAATACCTCAGCTCACCAGGTGACATAGCCTTGAACCTAGATGTTAAATACCTCAGCTCTCCTGGTGTCATGAGCCATGAACCTAGATGTTTAATACCTCAGCTCAAATGGTGTCATGAGCCATGAACCTAGAAGTTTAATACCTCAGCTCACCTGGTGTCATGGCCATGAACATAGAAGTTTAACACCTTGGCTTACCTGGTGACATGAGCCATGAACCTAGATGTTAAATACCTCAGCTCACCCTGTGACATGAGCTATGAATCTAGATGTTAAATACCTCAGCTCACCTGGTGTCATGAGCCATGAACCTAGATGTTTAATACCTCAGTTCACCTGGTGTCATGAGCCATGAACCTAGAAGTTTAATACCTCAGCTCACCTGGTGTCATGGCCATGAACCTAGATGTTTAATACCTCAGCTCACCTTGTGACATGAGCCATGAACCTAGATGTTTAACACCTCGGCTCACCTGGTGACATGAGCCATGAACCTAGATGTTAAATACCTCAGCTCACCTTGTGACATGAGCCATGAACCTAGATGTTTAATACCTCAGCTCACCTGGTGTCATGAGCCATGAACCTAGAAGTTTAATACCTCAGCTCACCTGGTGTCATGGCCATGAACCTAGACGTTTAACACCTCGGCTCACCTGGTTACATGAGCCATGAACCTAGATGTTTAATACCTCAGGGCACCTTGTGAAATGGCCATGAACCTAGATGTTAAATACCTTAGCTCACCTGGTAACATGAGCCATTAACCTAGATGTTTATAACCTCAGCTCACCTTGGAACATGAGCCATGAACCTATATGTTTAATACCTCAGATCACCTGATGTCTTGAGCCATGAACCTAGATGTTTAATACCTCAGCTAACCTGGTGTCATGAGCCATTAACCTAGGTGTTTAATACCACAGCTCACCTGATGTCATGAGCCATTAACCTAGATGTTTAATACCTCAGCTCACCTGGTGACATGAGCCATTAACCTAGATGTTAAATACCTACGCTCACCTTGTGACAAGAGCCATTAACCTAGATGTTTAATACCTCAGCTCACCCAGTGACATGAGCCATTAACCTAGATGTTTAATACCTCTGCTCACCTGGTGTCATGAGCCATTAACCTAGATGTTTAATACCTCAGCTCGCCTGGTGTCATGAGCCATGAACCTAGATTTTAAATACCTCAGCTCACCTGGTGTCATGAGCCATGAACCTAGATGTTAAATACCTCAGCTCACCTGGTGTCATGAGCCATGAACCTAGATGTTAAATACCTCAGCTCACCTGGTGTCATGGCCATGAACCGAGACGTTTAACACCTCGGCTCACCTGGTGACATGATCTATGAACCTAGATGTTAAATACCTCAGCTCACTTTGTGACATGAGCCATGAACCTAGATTTTTAATACCTCAGCGCACCTTGTGATTTGGCCATGAACCTAGATGTTAAATACCTCAGCTCACCTGGTGTCATGGCCATGAACCTAGACGTTTAACACCTCGGCTCTCCTGGTGACATGAGCCATGAACCTAGATGTTTGTAACCTCAGCTCTCCTTGGAACATGAGCCATGAACCTATATGTTTAATACCTCAGCTCACCTGGTGACATGGCCATGAATCTAGATGTTAAATACCTCAGCTCATCTGGTGTTATGAGCCATGAACCTAGATGTTTAATACCTCAGCTCACCTGGTGTCATGAGCCATGAACCTAGAAGTTTAATACCTCAGCTCAACTGGTGTCATGGCCATGAACCTAGACGTTTAACACCTCGGCTCACCTGGTTACATGAGCAATGAACCTAGATGTTAAATACCTCAGTTAACCTTGTGACATGAGCCATGAACCTAGATGTTTAATACCTCAGGGCACCTTGTGAAATTGCCATGAACCTAGATGTTAAATACCTTAGCTCACCTGTTAACATGAGCCATTAACCTAGATGTTTATAACCTCAGCTCACCTTGGAACATGAGCCATGAACCTATATGTTTAATACCTCAGATCACCTGATGTCTTGAGCCATGAACCTAGATGTTTAATACCTCAGCTCACCTGGTGTCATGAGCCATTAATCTAGGTGTTTAATACCTCAGCTCACCTGATGTCATGAGCCATTAACCTAGATGTTTAATACCTCAGCTCACCTGGTGACATGGCCATGAATCTAGATGTTAAATACCTCAGCTCACCTGGTGCCATGAGCCATGAACATAGATGTTTAATACCTCAGCTCACCAGGTGACATAGCCTTGAACCTAGATGTTAAATACCTCAGCTCTCCTGGTGTCATGAGCCATGAACCTAGATGTTTAATACCTCAGCTCAAATGGTGTCATGAGCCATGAACCTAGAAGTTTAATACCTCAGCTCACCTGGTGTCATGGCCATGAACCTAGACGTTTAACACCTTGGCTTACCTGGTGACATGAGCCATGAACCTAGATGTTAAATACCTCAGCTCACCCTGTGACATGAGCTATGAACCTAGATGTTAAATACCTCAGCTCACCTGGTGTCATGAGCCATGAACCTAGATGTTTAATACCTCAGCTCACCTGGTGTCATGAGCCATGAACCTAGATGTTTAATACCTCAGCTCACCTGGTGTCATGGCCATGAACCTAGACGTTTAACACCTCGGCTCACCTGGTGACATGAGCCATGAATCTAGATGTTAAATACCTCAGCTCACCTTGTGACATGAGCCATGAACCTAGATGTTTAATACCTTAGCTCACCTGGTGTCATGAGCCATGAACATAGATGTTTAATACCTCAGCTCACCTCGTGTCATGAGCCATGAACCTAGATATTTAATACCTCAGCTCACCTCGTGTCATGAGCCATGAACCTAGATGTTTAACACCTCGGCTCACCTGGTGACATGAGCCATTAACCTAGATATTAAATACCTCAGCTCACCTGGTGACATGAGCCATGAACCTAGATGTTTAATACCTCAGCTCACCTGGTGTCATGAGCCATGAACCTAGAAGTTTAATACCTCAGCTCACCTGATGCCATGGCCATGAACCTAGACGTTTAACACCTCGGCTCACCTGGTGACATGAGCCAAGAACCTAAATGTTTGTAACCTCAGCTACCCTTGGAACATGAGCCATGAACCTATATGTTTAATACCTCAGATCACCTGATGTCTTGAGCCATGAACCTAGATGTTTAATACCTCAGCTCACCTGGTGGCATGAGCCATGAACCTAGATGTTTAATACCTCAACTCACCTGGTGACAAGAGCCATTAACCTAGATGTTTAATACCTCAGCTCACCTGGTGACATGGCCATGAACCTAGATGTTAAATACCTCAGCTCACCTGGTGTCATAAGCCATGAACCTAGATGTTTAATACCTCAGCTCACCTGGTGTCATGGCCATGAACCTAGACGTTTAACACCTCGGCTCACCTGGTGCCATGAGCCATGAACCTAAAAGTTAAATACCTCAGCTAACCTTGTGACATGAGCCATGAACCTAGATGTTTAATACCTCAGGGCACCTTATGAAATTGCCATGAACCGAGATGTTAAATACCTTAGCTCACCTGGTAACATCAGCCATTAACCTAGAAGTTTATAACCTCAGCTCACCTTGAAACATGAGCCATGAACCTATATGTTCAATACCTCAGATCACCTGATGTCTTGAGCCATGAATATAGATGTTTAATACCTCAGCTCACCTGGTGTCATGAGCCATTAACCTAGATGTTTAATACCTCAGCTCACCTGATGTCATGAGCCATTAACCTAGATGTTTAATACCTCAGCTCACCTGGTGACATGAGCCATTAATCTAGATGTTAAATACCTCAGCTCACCTGGTGACAAGAGCCATTAACCTAGATGTTTAATACCTCAGCTCACCTGGTGACATGGCCATGAATCTAGGTGTTAAATACCTCAGCTCACCTGGTGCCATTAGCCATGAACCTAGATGTTTAATACCTCAGCTCACCAGGTGACATAGCCTTGAACCTAGATGTTAAATACCTCAGCTAACCTTGTGACATGAGGCATGAACCTAGATGTTTAATACCTCAGGGCACCTTGTGAAATGGCCATGAACCTAGATGTTAAATACCTTAGCTCAGCTGGTAACATGAGCCATTAACCTAGATGTTTATAACCTCCGCTAACCTTGTGACATGAGCCATGAACCTAGATGTTAAATACCTCAGCTCACCTGGTGTCATGAGCCATGAACCTATATGTTTAATACCTCAGATCACCTGATGTCTTGAGCCATGAACCTAGATGTTTAATACCTCAGCTAACCTGGTGTCATGAGCCATTAACCTAGATGTTTAATACCTCAGCTCACCTGGTGACATGAGCCATTAACCTAGATGTTAAATACCTCAGCTCACCTGTTGCCATGAGCCATGAACCTAGATGTTTAATACCTCAGCTCACCAGGTGACATAGCCTTGAACCTAGATGTTAAATACCTCAGCTCTCCTGGTTTCATGAGCCATGAACCTAGAATTTTAATACCTCAGCTCACCTGGTGTCATGGCCATGAACCTAGACGTTTAACACCTTGGCTTACCTGGTGACATGAGCCATAAACCTAGATGTTAAATACCTCAGCTCACCTTGTGACATGAGCCATGAACCTAGATGTTAAATACCTCAGCTCACCTGGTGTCATGAGCCATGAACCTAGATGTTTAATACCTCAGCTCACCTGGTGTCATGAGCCAATAACCTAGAAGTTTAATACCTCAGCTCACCTGGTGTCATGGTTATGAACCTAGACGTTTAACACCTCGGCTCACCTGGTGACATGAGCCATGAACCTAGATGTTAAATACCTCAGCTCACCTTGTTACATGAGCCATGAACCTAGATGTTTAATACCTCAGCGCACCTTGTGAAATGGCCATGAACCTAGATGTTAAATACCTTAGCTCACCTGGTAACATGAGCCATGAACCTAGATGTTTAATACCTCAGCTCGCCTGGTGTCATGAGCCATTAACCTAGATGTTAAATACCTCAGCTCACCTGATGTCATGAGCCATTAACCTAGATGTTTATTACCTCAGCTCACCTGGTGACATGAGCCCTTAACCTAGATGTTAAATACCTCTGCTCACCTGGTGACAAGAGCCATTAACCTAGATGTTTAATACCTCAGCTCACCTGGTGACAGGGCCATGAACCTAGATGTTAAATACCTCAGCTCACCTGGTGTCATGAGCCACGAACCTAGATGTTTAATACCTCAGCTCACCTCGTGTCATGAGCCACGAACCTAGATGTTTAATACCTCAGCTCACCTCGTGTCATGAGCCATTAACCTAGATGTTTAACACCTCGGCTCACCTGGTGACATGAGCCATTAACCTAGATATTTAATACCTCAGCTCACCTAATATCATGAACCTAGATGTTTAATATCTCAGCTCACCTGGTGTCATGAGCCATGAACATAGATGTTTAATTCCTCCTCTCACCTGATGTCATGAACCATGAAACTAGATGTTTAATACCTCAGCTCACCTGGTGTCATGAGCCATGAACCTAGATGTTTAATACCTCAGCTCGCCTGGTGTCATGAGCCATTAACCTAGATGTTAAATACCTCAGCTCACCTGATGTCATGAGCCATGAACCTAGATGTTAAATACCTCATCTCACCTGATGTCATGAGCCATGAACCTAGATGTTTAATATCTCAGCTCACCTGGTGACATGACCATGAACTTAGATGTTTAATACTTCAGCTCACCTGGTGTCATAAGCCATGAACCTAGATGTTAAATACCTCAGCTCACCTGGTGTCATGAGCCATGAACCTAGATGTTTAATACCTCAGCTCACCTGGTGTCATGAGCCATGAAGATGGGCCCTTGTGTAGGCATTGATGAAAAAAAAAAAACTGACTTTTTGTGTGAGCTATGAACTAGCGGTGATAAATCTTTTCTTTTTTTAAAAAAAGTTATTCCTTTGACCCCGTTTTGCACCATGCTTGGGGTAAAATGGCTTTTTTATGTTATTTAAATTTTTTTTAATTAAAAAAATCAATAAATTTACATCTATTTGACTTTTTGATATGTTACAATCTTGTCTCAGTGATATTTTGAAGTCTCAACGTTTAATTTTAATCATTTTATTTAATTTTGTTACTTTAATAGGGTTTCATTCTTAAGTACCCCATTTTACCCCAGTATCCCCTACATATAAGTGAATAAAAACATGTTTTTAAACACACGCTTTAATTCAATGCACTAAAATTGGTCCGTCCATAAATTACGTCACACTCTAGAGGGAGTGTAAGAAAGTGTGACAGTTTGTGGGGGCAGTTGGTGTCCGGTCATGTGTGACGTCACGGTGTTTTATATTAAATTTTAATTATTCTGGTAATTTAAAAAAATGTTCGAAAGTGAGACGTACTTAGGGGGGATATGGAAGGTGAGATTTGTGATAGGGGTAGGGTCAAAAATAGCGTGACGTACTTTATGGACGGCTTCAAAGGACAACATATTTTTTCTTTTTCATTATTTTATTCTTAAGAAAATTTAATGAGTCCCGCCCATAATTGACTCACGCTTCTAAAAAGGGGGGAGGGGAAGAAGGTCCCACACTTGTGATAGGGCGGGGGAAGGGTGTTTTAAGAACTGTGACGTCGCAGCGCAATTTTAAAGTTACACTAAATATTTAATTGCGTACACTTTATTTAATGACTTTATACATAGTTTCACGCATGTTACGCTATTAGAGTGTAGCCTTACACTAAATACATACTTAAATAACGAACAAGTGTTATAAAAAAATGCTGATTTGCAAATAAAAATAAGACTTATTGATTTGGGGTGGGGGGCGCACACCAGAGTAAGTGTAACGTCATATTGGAGGGGAGATGCAATTTTTTTGGACGACGTGTGACGCAGAAGGGAGGAGGGTTAAAAATTGGTCAAATTAACGTGACGTTATTTATGGAGGGAGGCTCATTTAAAAAAATACTTATACTTACCAATTTTTAATTTTTAAAATTATAATTTGTAATGAGAGCTCAAACTTCAAAATACAATTGTTTAAAATGTATTATTTCACTGCGAAAGCAAGTATCGGTAGTTAATATTAATTTACTAGTTACAAAGTAACCACGACAAAAATTACGCACGAAAAATCAAATAACTTGAGAGACGTCTGAGCAATTTAATGACATGTTGGAGTATTTTATTGTCAGCAGATATACAGATGTCTGCAAAATTTCATCTCAATCGAGTAATGCAAAGTGCATCAGAGTAACTTATATAATTGCAAGATTTGACGCTAACATGCAGACATCAAAATAGCAAGTTAAACCTATTAACATTGAAGGGCCAGTAAAAATTATAAAAATTAACAAGTGCAATACCCGTGCTGCCGTGCTGCGCTACGGGGTCGGCATAACAAAAATATCAATGCTTTCATATTCTCCTTTTTACACAGGTTGAGTCATGATAATATTGATATTGATGCTGCCACTCAGGAGCGGGGTTTGAGGGTGGCAACTGGGGCGACTGCCCCAGGCCCCGCGCTTAGGTAGGCCCTGCGTTTCGGTCCTGAACATGTCTCGTCCTGGTTAATAGCCTATACATGTAGAACCAAAGAGTGGATGGTAGAACGTATGCTGGAAACGATTGTAAAGAAACGAAAGAGGCACTCTTGTAATCCTTTTGCAATTATTTTGCAATATGTCTGCCAATAAATTGCATTTTAAATCACGTCGTAACCTGCGCGTCATTTTTCGATAAGAATAAACCGTTGTTTATAGACCAGAGAAAATAATGAACTTGTAATAATTTAAGAAAAAGGTGACAAGCGGTTTTAAAATTACACAATAATCAAGATATATCATATTTTTAAATACCATAGCATACTGGTGCTTAGCGATCTTTACTGGCCCCGCGGGGTCATTGCTGGCACTAGGCCCCGCGCTTACCTAACGCCGCCACTGCTGCCACTACCAATAAAAAGAAACCTTTAAAAGTTCACAAAGGTGCCTCTCTGCATAAAAATAATAGTGCCACCATTAGCCTTAATCTTAACATAGTCATAGAGCATACATTTCTTATTTACTTCGTTTCCTTTTCTCAAATTGTTTTAAGTATATATATATNCCTTACTATTACAATTACAATCAAGTTCTATAGCTAAAAATAAAAACAATGAATATGAATCCTCACAACATTGTTAAACAAAGTCATGAGCACCTAAGAAAGATTGTTAAAATGGCAACCTTAGATAATAGTATTAAATGATAGAAAGCTATGGACAGTATGGATTTGGAGAAAAAAACATGTTTATTGCTTTGGTCAACACTGATAATAGTCAAAGAACAAGTAAAGCTATTTACTGAGCTATTAAAATAAAATAATAAAATAAAATAATTGATTTATGGTGTTTAAAACGTTTGATTTTATCACGATTCTAAAGCCGGACTTATAACTGACCTTACCATTTAGAGCCTGTTATCCTTAGAAGTGTCCCATGTCCATAATAATGATAACAATGCTGACATCAGCAGAAGACCTATTTTTCCGGAAATAATTTTTATTCAACAATTTTGGAGTTATCTTCGTACAATAAATATAATTTTAAAAAAATAATAAACCTATCTGACAATGAAAAATTTGATCAACAAATAGCAAGGAAATATCGTAGTAATTAAAACCATAAAACTAAACAATAATAAAATGAACATATGGATATCAAGTATTTTAAGTCTATAACTGCAATTTCCATCGTGAAGTGCTGGCTGAGTGGTCAAGATACTGGGACTCTGAACGTAAGTAGTTGTCAGTGGTTCAAATCAGGGTACTGACCTTTCAAAGGTTTATAATTATATGTTAAGCTAATGATGATTATAAACAATGTCAATCTTAGCAATAGGAAACAATATGTAGGAAACTAGATGATTAAAATATCTAAACTTATACAATAAGCAATTGGAACAGGTGGATATTAATGGTAGAATGGTTTGCAGCCGGGATTAGATAGTAGGGGAAGTTTGCAGCAGGGGTTAATGGTTGGAGGGAAAATGTTCAGCCGGAAGTTTGCAGCTGGGAGTAATGGTAGGAGGGGAAGTGTGCAGCTGGGAGTAATGGTAGGAGGGGAAGTGTGCAGCTGGGAGTAATGGTAGAAGGGGGAGTATGCAGCTGGGACTAATAGTAAGAGGGGAAGTGTGCAGCTGGGATTAATGGTAGGAGGGGAAGTGTGCAGCTGGGATTAATGGTAGGAGGGGAAGTGTGCAGCTGGGATTAATGGTAGGAGGGGGAGTATGCAGCTGGGAGTAATGGTAGGAGGGGAGTTTGCTGATGGGAGTATAGGTAGGGGGGAGTTAATGGTAGGAGGGGGATTATGCAGCTGGGGGTTAATGGTAGGAGGGGGAGTTTGCAGCGGTATATATTTTTTAAATATTATAAATAAATTGTATCTTAATTTCTTACTTGAACACTGTAAAATTGCAGCATCGACAATAAATTTAATGGAAACAACGATATTCGAAAATATAACAAATTCTTTTAGCTTTAAAAACTTGTGTGGTATTCTATCAATGTGTAAATTTACTTTCTTTTACCATGCGTACTCTTATTAAGTTTTAATGTAAAATAATGGGGGACTGGATCTCGGAGGATAGCCTTTTTAAAAAAAAATTGATAAAGAGTGAATTATCGATCTTGATAAAAGTGCTCGCAGTGTAATCAGGTTCGATAACTTACTCCGTGACAAAACTATGCATATCGGATTTTTAGATTTATCGACTGAACTTAGATGGATGCATCCTGATTGCAATATTTCCTGGATTGAATTAAAAATGTTTGTGATTGTTTCTTCATTATTTTTTTTCATGACACAAAACAAAAATCATTAAATTTAATTTTAAGATAATAATGCGTTGGAAGAATAAACCATTTAATTACGCCATCAATGTTTTCCCCTCAGTAGATTATTTGCATATAATATTATAACTGTATCATATATATGTATCAGCGTATTAGTGTCATGTTTGTACAGAACTTCAGACCAGGGTCGGTCTAAGCATATGCGTGGCTTTGTATGCGAAACGGATTGCACGGAGCCCACTTTGGGTTTAGGATAAGGAATAAATTTGGATGTTAAGTGAAAATTGAAATATGAAAGAGCGGCATAACTTGCAGTGGCCTAAGACCGGCCCTGCTTCAGATCCTATGTTTTTCATCTCTGTAACATTAATATTGAAGACTAAAATTAGAGTTTGATATTTTGAAATTATAAAACCATTTACGTATTTTGATATAGTTTCTTCATTTCTTTTTTTTTTTTTAATCTTTGGGGCCGTCCAAAAATGACGTCACGCACCTAAAAAAAAAAAGGGGGGGGG
>MUZC01001309.1:400102-428285 GCA_002072015.1 Radix auricularia
GGGGGGGGGTCATACTTTTGTGACGATGTGTGACGAGGTGGGAGGGGGTTGAAGAAATGTGACGTCACATCAAATGGGTAACTTTAAATAAAATCATCCACTGAAATATTTGGTGGCTTACAATTTATTTGATAACTTTTTTTTCTTTCTAAAACCATCAATGCTTCTCAACGTGCGGTCGTCAGGTCATCAGACTTTGGTTGGCATAAGTTATCTAAAATCAAAATTAAATCTAATTATAATACTTGTACTTAAATTTGAGAACCCAGTAGAGAAAGTATGAAATTGCTGCACAGCTTCTTTTGATGTTGACATCAAAGCATGTGTGATGTAGCCTCCGCTCCGTTTGGTTCTCTTCCGACAGAAGTCAGCGAACTTTTTTGCCCGTTATCCAACAATATTCAAGTTTATTTGTGCGTTCACCCCCCCCCTTCCGAAGGATCGAGGACCTTCCGACATTACCACATGAGTAGGGGATCTGGGGGAATGGACCTATGACCCTATAACTTTCTTGATGCCTTCAAAACAATTATCTTGTATTTTTTATAATGTGTATTTATAGGTTTATCATCTTATGTGGCCTCTTTTATTACTGCTTTATTACATAAATAGGGCATGCAATGGTAAAATTGTTCCCCACCTTTTACAATGTACTTCATTTCAATTACAATTATTTATTCATACTTATTAATTTATAAAAACCATCATATGATTCACTTAACTAAGAGGCCGTCCATAAATAACGTCACGTGATTTCGGCAGATTTTTTAAACACCCCCTCGTCAAACGGCGTAACGAAACGAAAACTTAGACCCATTCATCAATGTGACGTGACAGAGTCCCCCCCCCCCATACAAGCGGTATTTTGTATTTGAAAAGGAGCATGCTTAAAATTATTTTGTTTGTTTGTTTGGTCATTTAAATATGTTTTTAGTTTAAGGTTGCACTCTAAAATCGTTTCACGTGTGAAACCACGCAAATCGTCATTGAATAAAGTTTGGGTAATCATATATTTCCTGTAGCTTTTATTTAAAGTTGCGCGTTTTGAATGACATCAAATATGTGACTTCCCCCCCCCCCGGTGCGTAACGTCATTTATGGGCGGCCCCTAAATGGGCGGGATTTTGGAGACCGCCCCGGGCGGCAAAAGCCCTAGCTACGCCACTACAACCAGACGACACATTCATTTCAATTTCCGAGTCAGCAAAAAAAAAATATTAAAATTAAAATTAAAGGCGAAATGCAGTGGCGTAGCGTGGGTATGTGTCGCTGAGAAAGAAACCAGTACTCCCCCGTCCCCGTCCCCAGGACAAATAAGTTTTGCTTTGAAAAATAATTAGAAATAAAAAAGGACAATATATATTTTTATGTTAGAAAAAAAAAGAAGAGCTCCCATTTCTTGATTAATATTATGTCGTTACGACTCTGATATCAAAGTCAAACATCCAACCATCCATCAGGTGCCGTGCCTAGTGACGTAGGCGGTCATGCCTCTCCCCAGCTCTCTGTCTTTGGTATTGTCCATCAGCTACGCTGGTGATTGTGCCCCATGCCATATTGTCAGCCCGTCCAGCATGTTTTCTCTCTGTCTGCCTCGATCCCTTTAGCCCTCTGTATTTTAAATGGTTTTCAAAGGCGGAAAAAATATTTGGTCAGCATACGGAAAAAAATATCAAACAACCGATTTCTCTTGGAATGAAGACGTTCTCTTTTCTGCCGGTTAGGATACATTCGTATTCTTTGGACACAGCCAGACCACCCTAATTGTTTAACATTGATTGTCAAACACATTTCCTCTTCTAACGGTACCATGTGCTAATTATGTGTCACTCTCTTACAAAACGTTCTGTGTTTTTATGAAAATGAAACACAAAACAAAGTTTTCTAATTTGTTCTGTGACAGAATAAAGTATTTATTTATTTTGTTTATTTATATCACAGAAAAAAAGAAAAGAATTATAAACGGTCCAATCCCCTTTTAAACTGCTCTAAAACTCAAGTTCAGTTTTGATGCTATAATTCAAGGGATTTAATTTTTATTCTATAAATGATACACAGTTTTCCTGATTACCTCCCATAGATTACCTCCCATTCTATAGTACTTGTCATTTTGAACAAAATTTATTTGATCCTTCTACATCTTTATTTTATAGCTCTACCCGGCTATTGGTGTTATAAAATAAAGCTTATTTAATATGTATCTCCATTTTATTATCCTTTAATTGTATTTCAACAAGTTGGCAGTAGAGACAAGTAAAACTGACAACCTACTCAGTTATCTTAGGTCTAAAGATGTAGCTATGATCTGGCTCTGATAGTTGTTATAGTTTACTCCATCTATAAATATAAATATGGCTCAAAACCAGAAGGTAAAAAATATATTATAATGGACTCTATATTTCAAGCTCTTTAAAATAAAAAACATGTTTCGCAATTTTTTTAAAAAAAATATTGAAATGGAGCATTAAAATGTTTAGGAAATAATACGTTACGTAAACAAATCCAATATTGGTTTCTGTTTCTGCTGTTGTTGTATTTGGTTTGTTTCTCATGTAGGTATTTAGCCAGATAATTATTTTTCCTTGCGCTGCTTTAATGTCCACTAATGCATGGTAAATATTGAGGCTGCGGAAATTAACGATTAACTAAGCGATTAATTACATTAATTTTAAAAAATCGATTAAATTTATTTATTCAATTAAAATTCGATTACAATTTAAGAAAATATTTCTTTAATGTTTTTCCTAAAATATGTTAATAATTTACATTTTTTGTTGTTGCTTACATACTTTTCCTTCGTAGTATTATCAATTATTTAGAAGTTTTACATGATCAAAAAGTTTTCCCCCCATTATTTCTTGCATAGAAGAACGACTTTGTTGTGTTACGTCACAAAATTTGGGGGCCATGGAATTACAGAGATTTAACCGATTTCGCGAAATATTGAATTACGTTATAAAAATATAATTAATGGAAATTAATCGATTAAATTTTTCCCGATAAGTCAAACAAATGTTTTTAATTAGTACCAGCCCTAGTAAATATAATATGCATCCTATGTAGTCATTATACAGAAGCAATTGTCTCCAACTAAGATTTGTAAATACCTCTGTTTCTCTTGCACTGCCCCGCTTTTCCTCTCACCCTTTCCACTACTGACTATGAAGATCTTCAACAGAGGAGTTAAAAAAAAAATCAAGTTTAAAAATATCACGGGGTTTCAAGAGTCATGTTTTATTTTAACACCACCTCGTTTTAAATGTCTAACCAGAATTGCACAATAACTCAATGTAATTTCTGCGATCAAAATTTTAGTGTACACTTATCTGGGTGCAGCGCTTTACGTTTCAGACGTTGATTATAGTTCAAATACGCCCTGCACTCAGGCGCAGCCCAAAATCAATAAGTCAATGGGGAGTTGGTCATCAAACACAAGAAGTGGACCATTCAATACAATCATTTTTTTTTAAAAAAAGAAGATTTTTTTTTAGACCACAAAAGCCTTGACACAACTAACATAGTAGGGGAGAAAAAATTAATTTAGGTCCTTTGGATTTTTAAAAAGCGATTTGGATATTTCATAATGACGTACCGATGAAATGCAAAGCACTTTTAGGTTGAAGATAATGTTATGCTATTTATATATTTATGTATGACAACATTTACAGGAATTGTTGTTGTCTTGTTGTTTTTTGTGTGTGGACAAATCATGTTAAAAATGTCATGTTTTCCGTACATGTATATATAGCGCTGGTTAGCCATAAACATTCTATTACAAATAAACTCTTTAAAACTTAAGTGGCAATAGTGACAATTTGTATTGATTTCAATAGAGCAGATTATCTCCCTTTAACCCTGAGTTACGGGACCTGGGGTACTTTTAATCTGATCGACGTAAGTGTCGTAAGTTGTAGGTCTTGTTGAAACTTTTAACAGTATGAAATTGATGATGCCACCCTTGAGGAAAGATTCCATAAATAGAAGCTCTATGCGTGTGGGTATGTTTTGTTCTGTTGTGGTTATTAGTCACTGGCAACCAGCGTCAACATTCGCTCGTGTTGTGACGACAGATCGACATCAAGCATCGAAAGAAGGGCGAGGTTTTTAATATTGTTGTTACGCATTCAATGTCGTTAAATATATATATATATTGTTACCTACATTAAGCTTGCAAGGTGGTGAATGGGGATAATGAAATAATTATAAGGAGAGGATATCCTTTATAATTGTTAGACTACATATAAACAATCTCCAAGTTATAACAATCAATGAACTCTAATAGCAAACAAAGTGTCTAAATTAAATAGGCCGTCAATCTGCAGGCAGCCTTACTAGGGGCTTGTATTAGGACGTAAGTTGAGTAGTAGGCGATTGAACCCCAGACACTGTCACAAATGTGGTGGTAGGACAAATTCAACGAGGATGACAACAAAGAAAAATTGTGAATGTTTACTGACGCAGATTTGGAAGATGGGTGCTGATGTGTATACACATGTAGTTTCAGTTAAGGCTATCCCTCAAGGACTGTCCTTAAATGAACTCACACACAAGGGGTAGGGGTGGGAACATGGCACACTTTTGTGATGATATGTGACGTGGGGGAGAAATGTGACGTCACACTTAAACGCGACACTTTAAATAAAAGTTCCTCTTAAATATTTGATAGCTTAACATTATTAAGTTAATGACGTTTTACATGGTCTTCTTGCGTGTTACGATACAAGAGTGTAGCCTTACACTAAACACATACTTAAATGACTTTTTAAAATAAAAAATAGTGTTTTTTTGGGGTGGGGGAGCAACGCTTTGTAACTTCATATTGGTGTGACGACGTGTGACGAGTGGGGTAGGGTGAAACATCAGCCAAAATTGTGTGACCTTATTTATGGACGACCCCTTTAACAAAAAAAAAAAAAACAAAAAAACAAAAAAAAACAAAAAAAAAACAACTGATATTTAAAGTTTGTCTGTAACGTTCAACTGATATTTGAAGTCTGCCTGTAATGTTCAACTGAAATTTGAAGTATGCCTGTAATGTTCAACTGATCTTTGAACTCTGCCTTTAAAGTTCAACTGATATTTGAAGTCTGCCTGTAATGTTCAACTGATATTTGAAGTCTGCCTGTAATGTTCAACTGATATTTGAACTCTGCCATTAAAGTTCAACTGATATTTGAAGTCTGCCTGTAATGTTCAACTGATAATTGAACTCTGCCATTAAAGTTCAACTGATATTTGAAGTCTGCCTGTAATTTTCAAGGTGTATTGAAGTCTACCTGTAATATTCAATGGATATTTGAAGTCTGCCTGTAATGTTCAACTGATATTTGAAGTCTGCCTGTAATGTTCAACTGATATTTGAAGTCTGTCTGAAATGTTCAACTGATATTTGAAGTCTGTCTGAAATGTTCAACTTATGTTTGAAGTCTGCCTGTAAAGTTCAAGTGATATTTGTTCAATCGGTTTGGTTGCTCAGTGAATAGATGACCTCACACCAGCATATCAGTGTCAGAAAAAACATAAAAACATTTCGGCGACCCTTAATTTCGAACAAGCACGTAAAAGGTCGTGCAAAACTGCTATTCTAGCACTGTGACCTAAATTTGTCGAATACCATTTCCCTTGAAATCTTAAATTAATTTTGAAAAAAAATTATGTACCCTTTTTTATTACTAATACAAATGAAGTGAAAAATTAACTTTAAAAAGTCGAAAAACAAGATCGGATGACCTTGAACCCAGGGTTATAAATGCCACAAAAACTACGGTGTAAAATTAAAAAAACACACATTTTAAAATAATTTATACCGAGTTTCACCTGCCCATGCTCCCGATCAATGTCTAATGTCGCCATTGCTTTCCGATATTTGCTTGCGATCCAGACCTATTCAATTACGTTTTTTTTCCAATACATATGAAAGAGCAAACCATATAATCGATACCACATTGAGTTTGGGTGGATATCGAACCTGAAGGTAATCGACTAAATCTGGGTCCCAGTCAAACCTTCTCTTGACTTTTTCTTTCTCTGTCTCTCTCATTTTTCGCACATAGCCTACCTTTTTAAATCTATTTTTTTTTCTTTCGCACCATCTTTATCTTTTTATCGTCCCGTCTTTTGTCTAACGTCATCGACATCACCATTTTTTGATTTTTTTCTGTCTGTATCCATTATTTTTTTCTGCTTAATGTCTTTCTCTTTCTCTCTCACTCTCTTTAAATATTTTCTTTCTCTCCCCCTCTACATCTCCCCGCTCCCTCTCTCTCTCTCTCTCTCTTTCTATCTTTGAATATTTTCCCCCTGTTGTTCTCTTTCTCTCCCCCTCTATATCTCCCCGCTCTCTCTCTCTCTCTCTCTCTCTCTCTCTCTATCTTCAAAAATCACCCCCTGTTGTTCTTTTTCTTCCCCCCTCTCTCTATATTTTCCCGAGCTCTCTCTCCCTCTCTCTTTAAATATCCCCCCTTGTTGTTATCTTTCTCTCCCCTTCTCTCTGTATCTCCCCGCTCTCTCATTATCTCTCTTTCTAATATTACTAGACAAAAATGAGGAAAAAATTCATTAGATTTGAAGTTTGAAAGTCTTAATAAAGAAATAATTAAACATATAACTATAACTAGAAAGAGTAAGAGGCTTTTGGTTTTTGAATATGAAATGAATGAGAATGTTGACTATTTACCTTGTTTAGATTTTAGTATGTACTATGATCCTTGTGTTGTGTGTTTTGTGTGTGTGTGTATGTATGTGTGTGTGTGTGTGTGTGTGTGTGTGAGTGTGTGTGTGTGTGAGAGAGAGAGAGAGAGAGAGAGAGAGAGAGAGTGAGGGAGAGTATGTGTGTGAGAGAGTGTGTGAGAGAGAGAAAGATGATGGTAAAATGGAGGGATGTAGGGACAAAGGGCTTTTAACAAACAAAAGAGGAGCAATTGATTTTCTGCTGTCTTCTTCTCCGCGCATGCGCTATTTAGCAAGTCTGCGCATTTGTGCGAGTCGGTTAATAAATCATAATCTCGAAGGCGAAGCGTTAAAAACTAACGAACCGTCTTTGTTATTAAGTCTGGCTATTTCTTCAATGAACGAAGACAGATTCAAAACACCATCCATGAGTGAATGGTAGCAAATACATGTAATAGTTGAACCCCCTTTTTACACAAGTAACAAAGAAGTAACCCAAAAGTAACTCTTTTAAATTTAAAGGAACAAAACTAGAGATAACAGGGGAAATAATTGTAGCTTCCGTGACAAATCCCAAATAGTGCTACCAACTACCATCGCACCCCAAAAACGCTACGAAACTTCGCCCACGCCCCTGATCTTTAGCAACTATGGAGATAACAAGATTAAAAATGGTGGCTGAAAAAAAACCCACTCCAAACTAAACAATAATATTTGTCGTTTTTAAATATTAATAAATAAACAAACAAAGCAAAGGATCAACAAAACAAAACAAATCAAAAACTCACCTTAAGCATGATCCCCTTCAACTCCCCGACCCCAGTAGACCCACTCATGATTCACACTGAAAATCCTACATGTGGAAGAAAGTCAGCAGTCCCGAGGCTGCGCTCTTCATGGGGCTTCCCGGAAAACCCCCTCAGCTCTCTGGCCCTCTAAAGGACGTAAAAGCTGAGTAGCACCTCCGGAGCGGTCGCTTTTAGAAGCGGCCACCTGGTCGTCCAGGACACTAGGTCGAAAACGCATCCCACTAAAGTGACCTCCCAAGGGAGGGGTGGAATTTTCCCTTCTTCGACTCACTATCACTTTGGCGCCACCCCAGCAAACCTTACGGGTCTCAATGGTTTGGACCGCCGCAATGAGGAGGGATCATCACTGCCCTACCTAGGATTTAACTGGAAGGTTTCCTCAGAGCTGACGTCCAATGCATTCCAGCGGTACCTTTTGATAAACCGCACTGGCGCTCCTGGCCCTAAACAGGCATCGCTCAGTGGCTTTGATAGTAAATTGAGGGGGACGACACTCAACGGGTACTTTTGTTTTCATCATCAGCATTGCATCTAAATGCTTTGCCTAAGATCCGTATAGCGACTGTAATCATGTGTGACTAGCACCTAACACCTAACATCGGACTTCGGCATTCCATGCCAGGAGTTGTCAGTTTCAGGTCGTGGTCTGTTCCACGACCTTTCTCATCTGTCGAGCCGCGTAGAGGTCCCCCCCTTCTCTTAATTTTCACCAAACTCCCTGATCTTTTTTAAAACTATTTCCGGACACGGCAGATTTACTACACCAATATTTATATGTCCTAATAACAAAAGAATTCTGTATGAAATTGTGGACTTTGATTTAAATCAAAACTTTCATTTACACATCAGAACGATTGCTTCCTTATTAAAACTTCCCCTCCCCCACCCTTGTCTCTGTCTCACTTTAAATTAGACAAGGGTTGGTGTGGCCAAGGACACAAAGTTGGGTTTACAATGACGTCAGGTCTTTGACCAAAAGATGACCGAAAATTTTTTCTGAAATATTCATAATTCAAATGTGCAGGGGGGGGGGAGTTTGTACAGGTTTGTCACTTTTTTGTTATTGAAAGTGCGTCATTTCCCTTTAACTGTAATGTTTTTTTTTTAATGTGTTTAAAATAATTAATAATTATTTTGTTTTGTTTATTTTAGAGTGAAAAAAATTACTCCATTTCTATCTGGACCATTTGAAAAGTCTACAAATTTTAAGATGCTAAAAGTTTATATACGTCTGTAGATTGAGTTTCAACTGTCGACCCAGATCCTTGACAAAGATTGTAGTCAGCTGCTTTGAGCAGTGGAGACTCTCCTTTTGGTGGACACCTCAATATAGTTTATTATAAGAAGGTGTCCTTGGGCAAGTGCCCGTAGATAATGATGTGTTCGTAGTCTTCTGTTTAAAAAACTGTTATATCATATATAATTATTGACCAGCTATAATAAATCCTGGTTCATTTGTTTATTCTATTTTTACAAAAGACTTATCTTATCTTATATGTTACAGACGATTATTGCATCCTACGTATTTCTATGGTTTGTGTTAAGTCCTGTATTCTTATTAGAGTTTTAAGTGATGATAAAGTGTTGGCTTTCCTGGTTTTTTCAGGCAACCCATCCACGCCCGAATACCGGACGGGAAGAAAGAAAACTTGTATGTGTTTGTTCTTGCATATAGAGTAAGAAAGGTGTTTTTATCTTTATGTCTCTATGATGGTTGAATTAAGTTATCTTTGTGTTGTATTTCTAACTTAGAATTAATTGCTTTATGTATAATTATTAATTTACTCTTGGTTCTTCTTTCCTCTGGAGTTTCAAGGTTTAATGATTTAACTAACGGTGTTACTCTTGTCAGTTTTGAATATTCTCCAGTAATAAATCTGGCAGCTCTTTTTGTTTGGATTTGTTCTAACTTATCAATATTTTCTTTGGTGGATGGGTCCCATACAGAAGATGCATATTCTAGTATAGGTCTCAACAGGGTGAGGTAGCATTTTAGTTTTATATCTTTATTACATTTGTAAAAGTTTAGTTTTATAAAACATAAGATTTAGATTAGATTTTATTTAAGAACAAGTTGAACAAGTAAAAACATCATGGAAAAAACAACGTTAAAAAGCGAACTTTCTCAGGTCGGATGATAAAGCCAATAGATTTATTCCAAGGCACAATTCAAGCTTTTACTCAACTCTTATAACACAATACATGCAAACTTCTGTATTGAAAGAGCATCAATAATAAATGACATAAGATTACACAGGAAAGTCAATTTTTTTTTAGCCCCCTGAAACTTGAAGTCAAATTAAAGTGGCCGTTTTAAAAGGAAACATTTGTTGTTGACGGGACGGGCAATCCAAATGGCTGAGACTGAGATCAGTGTCACCATGACCTTCCGTCTAGGAAAAGCTTTGACAATTAAAAAAAACCAACTGGTTTGGAGTTTTAAAAAATAATTTCATCTAATAATTTTGATTTCAGTATCTTTTTTATTATAATAATTACCACGATCCTAAAATTTTTTTTATGGGTTATTATTTGTTTTAAACAAAACATGCTGTTCTTTTCTTACAGATGACAAAGTGAATAAATTATTAATACTGATGATGAAACGCAACAAGTAACATTTTAATGTCAAGAAACAACAAATTCGTTTACTTAATACTATTTGTGTGTAATGGTTAATAGTTTTTGTAGATTTTAAAATTTAAAAAAAAACAACAACAGGAGCTTAGCTGTTGTTGCGCCACCTGCACACTAACAACATTACATTATCGTTGAGTTCTGAATATGATGGCAGTCGTAGTTTTGAAGATGGACCTTGTGAAACATGTGAGTTACCTACGTTCGGGGATTTCGAACACGCACTTGCACACAAATAGGGCGATGTGACACTTGATTATGTCTTGTAGTTTTAAAGGTGATACGAGGTGAATTATTTATTTAATGCTCTGATTATCAATACATAATAATCAATAATAAATTATAAAATAAATATTCAAATATTTAAAAAAACGTTTTGAGATTCAAAGTCGATATAAGATATTATGCCATTGATATCGCTTGGGATATATGAATAAACATATTAACATACATGTACAAAGTTGGAAAATCTGACCAATTTATTAACGATTGTGCCCTATTACTTTGAGAGAAAAAAAAATGTTTAAAAATAAATTTCAGCTGAACTTATTTAAATACAGCAAAATTGTTTGGTTTATAATACGATTCTATCGGAGCTAAACGCTATTTACAGCTGTCATTTATTAAAATGCATAACTAGGTTGCCTAACTGCAAGGGCGAAACATTTTTGTCAAATTTGAATGAATGTAGCTTGGATCTATCAGTCTGTGAGCCCATGATCGAGAGATTTTGACACTTTTGTTTTAGCTTAAGTCTTTGAAGTTTTCGGCTATTGAGCATTGTATTGTAATAGATTTAATGTGAAACTTACTCCGCGCGAAATCATAAATGAATACATCCAAAATATTTTAATTTTAAGGAAAATAGAAAACCAAGAAAAGTTTTTAAAAAAACAAAACAAAACAAACAATCAAATAATGACTGTACAAAATGTGTCCAAGGTCAGGAAACGCGAATCGCAGCCCCTAAAGGTCACGTTATCAGTACAGAAGATCACTTTGAAAGCTGCCATCTTCGCTCGAAAATAAAATATGTTCGAAATTAAACCAAACGGGCGATAGAGTCTATCCAGACTGATTGGTGACCTTGATGTTGCTGAAGCAGTAGCTAAGGGCCTCACACAGCGGCTGGAGGTAACACGCCAGACATGTGCCGTAGAACTTCTGTAGACATCCGCAGTTGATCATGTAGGCCCTCATGCACGGGGTCACGTACCACACGTGCAAAAAGGTGATGTAGGCGAACTCGCAGCCCCAGCACATGGCCAGGGGGATGCCGCAGATCAGGGTCAAGAGCTTGTAGCAGCAGCCCTTGCAGCACTCGAAGCACTTGTACGAGTTTTTCCAGACGCAGTCCATCGAGTGGGCGCCATCTGGCTCGCCGAGGACCTCTTCAAACAACACCTGGGCATGGATGACACAAAAAGTTGAGACACTTTGTTGGAGTCAGATCATTGGAAAACTTTCATGCACAATTTAGATTATTTATACATGAAAACTTAATTTAGCAAGGGAAAGAATGATCAATTTTTTGTTTGTTTACCAGGGTCAAAATTTAATCGATGTGCATTTTTAAAACACTGTTAAAGGTCGATTTTAAGAGAGAACCTTTATTGACATGTTCAATGATTTGTGGCGTAAATGAATGCTAAAGTTTTATTAATATTAGTTTCACATGTTCACATTTTATTGTTAAGGCGCCACCTAGTGTGTTGTAAACATCTCGATCTCAACCCCCCTCCTCACGTATGATTCATTGGGCCATTTTGTTGTTTTTATCTTCATAATATTTCAGGCATTTTTCTAAACATGCGCGATTCAACAATGATCATAATAATAATAAAAAATAATAATATAAATAATAAAAAAATATGCATTATACAATTCCATGTACATTTTTTTGGAAGGTTTATTTCATTAATTTGACAAATAAATATTAAAAATATTGAAATAAAACCACGCTATGTTATATGAATGTGGTTGAAATTGAAACGATAAATTGTATTTATAAAGCTAATGACAGGTGATTCTGTCATCATAATCTGAACGATGGTCAAGAACTTAAGTGATGGTCAAGATTTTTATTGATAGGTTCGTTTGAAAATGACAACACTTGTATTTGAGCTCAGACATCGGTAGCGTCATGGGACCACACAAAATCACCACGCCACCGCCCTTCCCTGCTCCCACCACATGTTGAAGTTTGCTTACATCACACGTCGGTCAAGTTGTTGTTAAAAGGTCACTGAAAACCCGATGGCATGATAATACAGTAAAGCCGCGCTACTCACCGGCCGAGCCGAGTGCTGTTGACTTAAAACCAGTTGTGAGCAACGACAATAGCCATTAACAACAAGTTACACAAACTGAAGCTTAGTTTTTTCAAGTAAACCACAATTCGAATCGAATTGTGATTTACTTGAAAAAACTCAGCTTCAGCGTTTTTTTTTCTTGTAACTTGTTGTTAATGGCTATTAACAACAAGTTAAAAAAAAACAACAAAAAAACTGAAGCTGAGTTTTCAAGTAATCAACAATTCTATTCATGTTTAGTTGTCTGACAATCAATTTTAAAACAACATGACACTATGATCATGCCAGAAGCTTATAACTTATACCACATGTGTGTTTGTTTGTGTGTGTGTGGGGGGTGTGGGGTTAGGGGTAGCGTGTACATTGGTCAGTACTCACCTTGACGTGGTCATTGAGGTTGTTGGGGTCCCTGTTGACCAGATCAATTTCTAGAGTCATTCTGTCAGACCTGAGCGCGGACGGAGAGTCACGATTGGTCAAGTGAGATGAGCTGGCGATCTACTGGACAGACGTTATCCCAAATGGCGGTTTGAACTTGTAGAGGCAGCGTAGCTTGTGGTGTAATTTTCTTACTCACCGGGCACCGACTTGTTTGTTACCAGGAGATGTTCATCACTCAGTCGACACAAACACGCAGTACAGGCACGATCTTGTGAGTTTCTCCCGGCCGGACGCCCCGATCACTAGACATCTCGCCAGCCGCCTGATGACTTTTAAAGACATGTCATTACCAATGACAACAGCCGCTGGGACGATCAACAACGGCCGCCATCTTGTTGCTACGACGTACTCATGAGTTATTCATCAAAGACCGACTCCCAGCCGATGTCCGTTTTGACAACCGCACGAGTTGTTGCCCGTGTTCTACATTTAAAACACAATTGAAAATCATTGGTGCTGTCCCTTTTCTGTAGTACTAAGACAACAAACCATTTTGCAAGGATCTACGTATCTGAAGTCACAGATGACAGGAGACCTTGGTTCGGACCCCGGTAATTGTACTAACACAAAAAAACACTCGAGGAAACCTTGTTGTCAACATGGCTTCATCAAGTGGCTTAAGTTGAACGCAAACAAACGTTTTCAGCAACTATAAAGACGATTATCCGTTTAGACTGAGTGCACGAGTCTATTGAGGTCTTTAGAAAGACATAGTGTTAGACTGTCAGCAAGCAAGGAGTTTAGAACTCAGCACGCTTCGGTACTATTATAATACACATAATGGATAACTTAGCGATTGGATATATTAAAAAAATAGATACATAAACTTTAAAGTCATGATTGTTTTTAAGTTAACTTAAGAAAAATTTGAATGGCAAGGAGCGACTGTGTTTAGGGAACTATTATATAGATTAGGACAGCGGCTGGATAGCGAAGTGAATGGAAATTTGCTCAAATATCCGCTGGGTTGGGCTGGTGGCGCAAATTTTCCTCATATAAGTAGATACATGGCTATATGAATACCATTACACATAGACAGCACATATGACTTCTACGTGATGAGAACAGTCGTGAGATTACTATGGCTTTAATAAATTATGTAAGCATTCGGGGGGGCTAGGAGAATCCACTTCAATTTTCTCTGCGTTAAATGTTATATAAATACAAGTGAATCGACTCGTCTATTGGATTTGATTCAAGATTGGTGACTTTATCCTTTGTAATCGATATCAAATATTTGTGGGTCTTATAAATAGGTTTTTATTTATTATTTCATTCAGTTCCGGGCTGATCTCATTTTTTCTACAATTAAAAATTCTATTTTTACACTTTTTGGTCACGTGATATCTTTCATTTTAGAACCGAATTAAATTATTAATAGCATTCAAAGTTACAATTCACTACATATGTGACATATTTTTAATAGACCATCATATTCAGACAAGAATAACACGACATATCATCTTCACCTCATCTATTCTCTGGACTCGTATTTAAAAACTGCAGTTTGTTTCCATTTGCTGTGCTGTTGGGGGTTATAAGTTTAGAAAAAATAATTGGGATAATTAGTTGTAACAAATTTTTATAGAAAATTAAATCTGGATATTCCTAGATATATCTTTGTTATGCTACGGGGGGAAAAAAAAGAAAAATAAACATTTGGGAAAAATAATTTAACTCTTTGGCTTTTCTCAACTTTAATATCCTTTTAAATGATTCTATAAGTTGTTAGATTATCCAAAAAGTATAACTTTTTCCATGCGTGATTTAACATCTTATATAGGCTACATATCGTAGCATAAATGTGTGCATCACATCCTAGAATAGGTCTGTAAATACATATACTAGTGTTAATCCGTTTATAATATCATAGTATAGATGTGTAGGCTATATACTAGTGCTGCGGAAAGTAACGATTAATTGATCGATAAAACGTTAAGAATTTACAGATTAAAATTTATTCAATCGATTAAAATTCGATTAAAATTTCAGAAAATATTTCTAATATTTGTTTTCCAAATTATTACTAATTTATATTTTTTTAAATTTCCTACTTTTCCCTCGTATTTTTGTTATTTATTTAGACTTACTTAAGGAAACAAAAAGCCCCCCCCCCTTTTATTTCTTGCATAGCAGATCGAATTTGCTCTGTTACGTCACAAAATTTGGGAGCCATGGAAATACCGCGGCTTAGCCGATTTCGCGACATACTGAATCACGACTTAACGGGATCTATATACGCGTTATAAAAATAATTAATCAAAATTAATCGATTAATTTATTATCCCGAATAATGGAGGATAATTTTTTTTTAAAAATCAGTACCAGCCCTAGAATATACGTTTCATAGTACATACACATGTCCTAGTATAGATCTGTAACTATATATCCTTGTCTACATAATGTGTATGTAATTTATGAGGGTACAAGGCTGGGGTGCCAGATCTAACATTTTGACGAAAACCACTGAACCATGACCTGATCGTGTTGGCCATTGTCTGGTGATTTATTTGCTCCACTAGGAACGGGAAGTGGGAAGGGGAAGCGGGGTGGGGGTGGGAGGGGGGGTACAGGTGTCGTGTCTCGTCGTACCTGGGGTACATGCAGAGGAAATCAATACCCTGACAGATTGCTATCTGTGAATGGTTTAAGTCGGTAAATAGACCGCGGGCGGGGGGCAGTGGTTAGCGGATTTACCAACAGGCACACGCCCCCCCCCCAAACCGGGGACCCGAGTCTCACACTTGTTCCGTTTGGTGGTTGCGGGAAGTCGATGACGTCATTGAAGTCTTGGCGTTGGCGTCGCCGTCGATAGTTGACATACTGTGTAGTTATGTGCACTTTTGTGCGGTGATGTGCAGGAGTGGTGTGTAGTAGTGGTGTGTAGGAGTGGTGTGTAGCAGTGGTGTGTAGGAGTGGTGTGTAGCAGTGGTGTGTAGTAATGGTGTGTAGTAATGGTGTGTAGCAGTGGTGTGTAGGAGTGGTGTGTAGGAGTGGTGTGTAGCAGTGGTGTGTAGTAATGGTGTGTAGTTATGGTGTGTAGCAGTGGTGTGTAGGAGTGGTGTGTAGGAGTGTTGTGTAGTAATGGTGTGTAGTAATGGTGTGTAGCAGTGGTGTGTAGGAGTGGTGTGTAGGAGTGGTGTGTAGCTGTGGTGTGTAGCTGTGGTGTGTAACAGTGGTATGTAGCAGTGGCGTGTAGCAGTGGTGTGTAGCAGCGGTGTGTAGTAGTGGTGTGTAGCAATGGTGTGTAGCAGTGGTGTGTAGCAGTGGTGTGTAGTAGTGGTGTGTAGCAGCGGTGTGTAGCAGTGGCGTGTAGCAGCGGTGTGTAGTAGTGGCATGTAGCAGCGGTGTGTAGTAGTGGCATGTAGCAGCAGTGTGTAGTAGTGGCGTGTAGCAGCGGTGTGTAGTAGTGGTGTGTAGCAGTGGTGTGTAGCTGCGGTGTGTAGTAGTGGCGTGTAGCAGCGGTGTGTAGTAGTGGCGTGTAGCAGCGGTGTGTAGTAGTGGCGCGTAGCAGCGGTGTGTAGCAGTGGTGTGTAGCAGTGGTGTGTAGCAGCGGTGTGTAGTAGTGGCGTGTAGCAGCGGTGTGTAGTAGTGGCGTGTAGCAGCGGTGTGTAGCAGTGGCGTGTAGCAGCGGTGTGTAGCAGTGGCGTGTAGCAGCGGTGTGTAGCAGTGGCTTGTAGCAGCGGTGTGTAGCAGCGGCGTGTAGCAGTGGCGTGTAGCAGTGAACATAATCATCATCTGTGATCTGATTTATTTACTCTATCAGGAATTATATTTTTTCATTGCCTGCAAAAAGGCCTTCAATAAAACTTTAAAGAGAACATTACAAAACGAATCTTAAATATGATTTTAATTTGTTTCCTCCCTAAATGCAATTAATGCATGAAAAAATATGCAATTCTATTTAATTTGCTCCAATCGGAATAAACGTGAAGAGATTTTACTCTCAATAATCTTTTGTATAGAAGTCTCGGTTTAAAGAACAACGTCGTCAGCACACAAAAAATATTGCTATAAAAATGAGTAAACTCATACAACAACACACGCTCTAATACAGGAGTCTCCAAACTACGGCCCGCGGGCCAAATGCGGCCCGCGTTGCCCTCTTATGCGGCCCCTGGAGACCTTTTAATCTAAAAAAATAATACTATTTTTAACCTTTAATTTACTACAAAACTGCGTGTAGTCGGCCCCCCAAACTGCTGTTTGACAGTTGATGCGTCCCTCCAGCAGAAACGTTTTGAGACCCCCTGCTCTAATATATTAAGTAATCTTGCTGCTGCCTTGTCTCTACGCCTACAGACCATTGATGCATTAAAAAAAATTAATTATCGCAATTATGCCACTTATTTAATGAGACACTTTATTTGCCAGCCCTACGCCTACAAACCATTGACATATCAGGCGCATGAATGGTCGTAGTTACGCCACTGATCTAACCCCCTAATTTGTACGCCCTTACCATTTTGTGTTCGGTTTGTTCACCCCATCCCCCCGGTTGCTCGTCACGCATGGAGGGTCACACCATTGTCAGGTCATTTCTCTTTGTCTTAGACACAAGAATTCAGAGACGTTAAACTGTAATTAATGTTACAGTTTTAACGAGATCAAGTTATCTCAATAACAAATTGAATGTTCATTTTGGCATGAATTCATTCTTCGCAATCTTATCACCCGTGTTTCGGTTAGTTTCAGGCTTGTTTCTAAATTACAGGAATAATTTAAGGCAGCTCTACAAATAAATAATGCTGGATACGACTCGCGGCATAGCATACGCCGCAGACTTGCTCATAGATAGGGCGAAGAGTGAGAGGGAAAGTTTTACTGACAAAACAGCACGTTTAATGAAAACAACGCGCGTAAACGTCGGAGGGAGGCAAGAGGGGGGACCACCAACGTATTGTTGATCTCGAGATATGACAACACAACTGACGTCCTAGACACCAAGTGGTATGACAACACAACTGACGTCCTAGACACCAAGTGGCGTGACAACACAACTGACGTCCTAGACACCAAGTGGTATGACAACACAACTGACGTCCTAGACAGCTGGTGTTGTGACAACACAACTGACGTCCTAGACACCAAGTGGTATGACAACACAACTGACGTCTTAGACACCAAGTGGCGTGACAACACAACTGACGTCCTAGACACCAAGAGGCGTGACAACACAACTGACGTCCTAGACGCCAAGTGGTATGACAACACAACTGACGTCCTAGACACCAAGTGGTGTGACAACACAACTGACGTCCTAGACACCAAGTGGTATGACAACACAACTGACGTCCTAGACACCAAGTGGCGTGACAACACAACTGATGTCCTAGACAGCTGGTGGCGTGACAACACAACTGACGTCCTAGACACCAAGTGGCGTAACAACACAACTGACGTCCTAGACACCAAGTGGCGTGACAACACAACTGACGTCCTAGACACCAAGTGGTATGACAACACAACTGACGTCCTAGACAGCTGGTGTTGTGACAACACGACTGACGTCCTAGACACCAAGTGGTATGACAACACAACTGATGTCCTAGACACCAAGTGGTATGACAACACAACTGATGTCCTAGACAGCTGGTGGCGTGACAACATCACTGACGTCCTAGACACCAAGTGGTATGACAACACAACTGATGTCCTAGACACCAAGTGGTATGACAACACAACTGAAGTCCTAGACAGCTGGTGGCGTGACAACACAACTGACGTCCTAGACACCAAGTTCCGTGACAACACAACTGACGTCCTAGACACCAAGTGGTGTGACAACACAACAGACGTCCTAGACACCAAGTGGTATGACAACACAAAAGGTGTCCTAGACACTAAGTGGCATTGACAACACAACTGACGTCCTAGACACCAAGTGGCGTGACAACACAACTGACGTCCTAGACACCAAGTGGCGTGACAACACAACTGACGTCCTAGACACCAAATGAAATTACAACACAACTGACGTCCTAGACACCAAGTGGCGTGACAACACAACTGACGTCCTAGACACCAAGTGGTATGACAACACAACTGACGTCCTAGACAGCTGGTGTTGTGACAACACGACTGACGTCCTAGACACCAAGTGGTATGACAACACAACTGACGTCCTAGTCACTAAGTGGTATGACAACACAACTGACGTCCTTGACACCAAGTGGCGTGACAACACAACTGACGTCCTAGACACCAAGTGGTATGACAACACAACTGACGTCCTAGACACCAAGTGGTATGACAACACAACTGATGTCCTAGACACCAAGTGGTATGACAACACAACTGAAGTCTTAGACACCAAGTTGTATGACAACACAACTGACGTCCTAGACACCAAGTGGCGTGACAACACAACTGACGTCTTAGACACCAAGTGGCGTGACAACACAACTGACGTCCTAGACACCAAGTGGCGTGACAACACAACTGACGTCTTAGACACCAAGTGGTATTGACAACACAACTGACGTCCTAGATACCAAGTGGTATAACAACACAACTGACGTCTTAAACGCCAAGTGGCGTGACAACACAACTGACGTCTTAGACACCAAGTGGCGTGACAACACAACTGACGTTCTAGACACCAAGTGGTGTGACAACACAACTGACGTTCTAGACACCAAGTGGCGTGACAACAAATATGTAAAAATTCTATGCTAAGATTCGATTAAAGAACAAATGAAGTTCACCTGACTTAGTGAAAAAAAGAACTTAATAAAACTTCTAATATTAAATTAAGGTCACTAAAAAAGTAGCGCAATACTTGAGGCGATTCTTCATTTCTAACACACGCATCTTCTCACTGGCGTTTTAGCACGAGTATATTCAGAGTTATAGTAACGTAGCTCAGGTCAGAAGTAAGGTCAACAGTGACGTAGCTCAGGTCAGAGGTTATGTCAACAGTGATGGACCTTGGGTCATGTGTCAAGAGCCGTCCAACAACTATGCAATCCTCCCTCCCTAAAATAACCCACATTTTATAAAGACAAACAACCTGTAACAAAACCTCACTTCTAGGAACAATGGCAGATCTAGCCGTCCAGTGACAGACCAAGCCGTCCGGTGACAGACCTAGCCGTCCAATGACAGACCTAGCCGTCCAATGACAGACCTAGCCGTCTAGTGACAGACCTAACCGTCCAGTGACATACCCTACTGTCCAGTGAAAGGACATCCTAGTAAACTAAGTTGAAACTCCAATAGATGTATCCCTTAGCGTCGCCTGTTATTGCCATGGCAGTTATCGTTAGCGCGAACCTTATCGTCTTACACCTACAATTTTGTTACTTTGTTGTACCTGCAAAATTTTGAAACCTTGTACCTACAATGTTGTTACCTGGGGACGTGGTGTCGAGAGGTGGCGCTCTCGACTGTCATACCGATTGTCACGAGTTCGAATCCACACGAGTCCCCGAGTCACCCAGCTCCGAATGGGTACCCAACTAGACAATAGTTAGGCGGCTGGGGTAATGCGTGGAACCCCTATAGCCGTGGCCTGTGACCGCTGCATCACTTGCCAACAGATCATCTCTCATGGTCTGTGGACGCAATTATCTTCTGCATAGAAGGAGCGTCTGTATATTTAAGATAAGTTACCTTGTTTTACCTATAATTCTGTTACTTTGTCTTAACTACAATTCTGTTACTTTGTCTTTACTACAATTCTGTTACTTTGTCTTACCTACAATTATTTTACCTTGTTTTACCTACCATTCTGTTCCCTTGTTTTACCTACAATTCTGTTACCTTGTTTTACTTACAATTCTGTTACCTTGTTTATCCTACGATTCTGTTACCTTGTTTTACCTACAATTCTGTTACATTATTTTACCTACAATTCTGTTACCTTGTTTTACCTACCATCCTGTTAGGACTGCCAATCTACCCCCGCCCTCCATGAACATTTCCACTAACAATCAATTCTGCCGAAACTTACCATTCTTGGAGAGCTTAAAACTAGTGATAAGATAAGGGGACTTGCGGTACCTTTGTTAAAGACGATTGAAAGCAATAAGTAAGGTACGTCTTTGTTAAGATTACAGTCACAGCCGGAACAAAGCTAAGACAGTGTCAACTGGACCAGTGAATACCTTTCTGGGAACAGCATTGCTGTAATACAGCCCAGACATCTTTCGGATACTTCTCTGGTAAAGGTGTGAACATCTTTCACAGACATCCCTGGTAAAAGTGTGAACATCTTTCACAGACATCCCTGGTAAAAGTGTGAACATCTTCTAGCGATGGGTTATGAGTTGGATATGATCAACCGAGACCCGAATAATCTCAATGATCATGTCAGGGTGAGTCGTCAAAATGATGCATTCTTCGTGTAGTTAACAGTTGCTCGGTTATGTCATTAGTTAGTCGATCATTTATCTAGTTAGTCATTTATTTTCTTAGTCGATCATTTATTTAGTTAGTCATTTATTGTTTTAGTCGATCATTTATTTAGTTAGTCATTTATTTTCTTAGTCGATCATTTATTTAGTTAGTCATTTATTTTCTTAGTTGATCATTTATTTAGTTAGCCATTTATTTAGTCGATCATTTATTTAGTTAGTCGATCATTTATTTAGTTAGTCATTTATTTTCTTAGTCGATCATTTATCTAGTTAGTCATTTATTGTTTTAGTCGATCATTTATTTAGTTAGTCATTTATTTTCTTAGTCGATCATTTATTTAGTTAGTCATTTATTTTCTTAGTTGATCATTTATTTAGTTAGCCATTTATTTAGTCGATCATTTATTTAGTTAGTCGATCATTTATTTAGTTAGTCATTTATTTTCTTAGTCGCTCATTTATTTAGTTAGTCATTTATTTTCTTAGTCGCTCATTTATTTAGTTAGTCATTTATTTTTTTAGTCGATCATTCATTTAGTTAGCCATTAATTTTCTTAGTCGATCATTTATTTAGTAAGTCATTTATTTTCTTAGTCGATCATTTATTTAGTTAGTCATTTATTTTCTTAGTCGATCATTTATTTAGTAAGTCATTTATTTTCTTAGTCGATCATTTATCTAGTTAGTCATTTATTTAGTTAGTCATTTATTTTCTTAGTCGATCATTTATCTAGTTAGTCATTTATTTAGTCATTTATTTTCTTAGTCGATCATTTATTTAGTTAGTCATTTATTTTCTTAGTCGATCATTTATTTAGTTAGTCATTTATTTTCTTAGTCGATCATTTATTTAGTTAGTCGATCATTTATTTAGTTAGTCAATCATTTATTTAGTCAGTCGGTCATTAATTTAGTTAGTCATTTATTTAGTTAGTCATTTATTTACTTAGTCAGTCATATCTTTAGTTAGTCGATCATTTATTTTGTTAGACTGTTCTGTATTTATTTAGTCGGTTATTCATTTAGTTAGTAGGTCATTTATTTCGCTAGTCATTAATTTAGTTAGTCATTAATTTAGTTAGTCATTAATTTAGTTAGTCATTAATTTAGTTTGTCATTAATTTAGTTAGTCATTAATTTAGTTAGTCATTAATTTAGTTAGTCATTAATTTAGTTAGTCATTAATTTAGTTAGTCATTAATTTAGTTAGTCAGTCATTTATTTATTTAGCCAGATATTTATTTGGTTAGACGTTTATTTATTTAGTTAGGCGGAAATCTATTTAGTTAGTCATTTATTTAGTTAGTTAGTTAGCCGACAAGTCAACAACCACACACACACAAAATAAATCACAAACTAGAGTGTTATGAGGCTCTTAAAAATCCCACCATTTATTTTGGTCTCGTTCGCTGACAATTAATATCCCAGGGACTAGATTTTTAAGGCATTTATACATTAAATTTGGCATTTTAAAAAAAGGAGTTATGTGGGGGGGGGGTGTCGATAGCACTAACTTGGATTTTTATAATGGTCAAGTACGTCTCTTGGTGACGTTGTATGTTGATGCGGTGCTAGAGCCAGGTTTTGCCAAACTTTTAATGTTAAATATTTTTCAACTGGCGCAGCTATATTAGTAGTTATTTTAGATATTATAAACTGCCACTATATTCTAATGGGATATGATTCAAACTTAATTTCTTATAATTGTTGATATTTTCAACTGACACAGATAAATTAATAGATATTTTCAACTGCCACTAATTGTAATGGGATATATTTCAAACTTACTTTCTTATAACTGTGAACCTTATTTCGAGAGTATGATCAAGTACTCTTGACGTCACGAGCCGACAGCATAACGTGCTAACGCGCGCTTTGTTAAGTCTTCGATCAATAACCGTTATCAGGTATGGTAAGGGATATCTGGGCGTAAGATTTACGGTGAAATAACCATTACAGGAGGGGGTGTGTGTTTACTTAGTATATCAAATATTTCTTTTCAAAATATATATTTAAAGAAAATATATATTTTTTAAAACAGAGGCGCCCCTCAGAGGCGTCACTAGGGTTGGTGTCACCCGGGGCGGTAGCTCATGGTGTCACCCGGGGCGGTAGCTAATGGTGTCACCCTCTCATGATTTAACCCATAGAAATCCTCCGAGTTTTCCAGTGCCGAATAACGAGAATATATAGAATTTTACGGTCTTGTGTCACCCCTCTGATGGTGTCACCCGAGGCGGCCCGCCCCCTCCGCAACCCCCTAGCGACGCCACTGGCGCCCCTGAGAAATATTTCAAGCCCCTTAACGCTCTATCCTACAGATCCCAGTTACTGATATGAAAAAAAAAGAAAAAAAAGAAAGTTTTTCACAATATTTCATTTTGAAATTCATCCTAAAGCCTGTACAGAACTGAGTAGAATCTATATTTTACGAAAATCAAAATAAATGACACTTGTTCGTATCTCGAGACTCTTTTATCCGATCTGATTCGAATGGCGAAATGAGACGAATTAATCCAGAATCGGAATATTGTATAAGAAACTCATAAGTTCCAAGCCTCTGCATAAATACAACCAGGCAGACGAATACAAAGGGTCAATCGAACATGATGGACAATGCTATAAATTAACTGGGGGTTGGGGGGGGGAGACGTAGTTCGTCTTTCACATCATCCACACACACAAACGAAAAAATCGTTCTACAAGATACGCCACACATGTTCAATACTTAACTTTTGTTCCTTGTTCTATAGATGATATAAAAAACTAAACAATGATTTTTAGGAATGAGAAAAAAGGGAAAAAATAACATTTACTTAATTATATTATTTTGGGAAAAGAAGGGGGGGGGGAAACGTCAATTTAAAAAAATATTTGATTGTTTGAACAGGTCATGTTTGATTAGGTCTTTGTTTGTTTGAGGTCTTGTTTGTGTGTTTGTATGAGGTCTTGTTTATTTGTTTGAACAGGTCATGTTTGATGAGGTCTTGTTTTTGAACAGGTCATGTTTGATGAGGTCTTGTTTTTGAACAGGTCATGTTTGATGAGGTCTTGTTTTTGAACAGGCCATGTTTGATTAGGTCTTGTATTTTTAAACAGGTCATGTTTTATGAGGTCTTTTTTTTTTTTGAAAAACAGGTTATGTTTGACGAGGTCCTCGGGGAGCCGGACGGCGCCCACTCCTTCAACTGCGTCTGGAACTGCTCCTACAAGTGCTTCGAGTGCTGCAAGGGCTGCTGCTACAAGTCCCTGACCATGTGCTGCGGCATCCCCATCGCCGTCTGCTGGGGCTGCCAGTTCGCCTACATCACCTTCTGGCACGTCTGGTACATCACCCCGTGCATGAGGATGTACATGGTCAGCTGCGGATGTCTGCAGAAGTTCTACGGCACGTGTCTCCAGTGTTTCTGCCAGCCGCTCTTCGAGGCTTACAGCTACTGCTTCAGTAACATCAAGGTGACTAACATTTCCGGATAGCCAGTGGCACGAGAAGTACAAGCCTCGATGTTGAATGAATGGATGGACCTGATCCATTCATGAACTTGTTGGTAAACAAAGACTGCAACAATGGACTTCGTTTTTTTTTCGGCTTCAATAAAGGAAATTTATAACAAAGTGTGGAAGATACCAAAAAAAAAAAAAAAAAAAAATCAAATAAATTACGATTAATCTTTTTAAAAATGAATTTAAATAAATTAATTAAATATACATTTTAAAACGCCGTTGAAAGATTTATTGATGTAAGTTTTATATTATATTATTTTAAAATTAAATGCAGACAAATATAAATGCCATGAAGGTGGTGGCTGCTAGATAATCAAACCGTCGACATTGTTATATTAATATAATCAAAGTATTTTAAAAAAAAAAATCAATTTGTTGTCACATTTAATTGTTTAAATGCAACAAATGCTGATTCCTGAGCTGGCTGTGATATTAGCGTTTAAGTTATTTTTTTATTAGGCGTTTAAATGTTTTTGTTATATTATTTTCTTATTTTTAGAATAGAACTCAAATTATTTATTAGTAAACTGGTGAAAGAGAAGTGCATAAGAGAAGTTCACTTTATTATTTTTTTTGAACTGAGCGCGTTTGCAAAAAAAAATAAAAATAAAATAAAAATAAATGTTATTTAAATTGATCCGAACCAATCTTTGTTTACAAATGTCTCATTTTCTATTTTGACAGAGTTTATAACAAGATATTTTCCACAATTAAGTCTCTTAACATTCCAAATAAAAAAAAAAGATTTAAAATTAAAAATGGCTTGATTTTGTTTTGATATATAACCTTGATGATTTGACTCTGAAGTCTTGAGAAGTGACTCTGACGTCATGAGAAGTGACTCTGACGTCATGAGAAAAGAATATAACGGCATGAGAAGTGACTCTGACGTCATGAGAGGTGAATATAACGTCATGAGAAGTGACTCTGACGTCATGAGAAGTGACTCTGACGTCATGAGAAGTGACTCTGACGTCATGAGAAGTGAATATAACGTCATGAGAAGTGACTCTGACGTCATGAGAGGTGAATATAACGTCATGAGAAGTGACTCTGACGTCATGAGAAGTGAATATAACGTCATGAGAAGTGACTCTGACGTCATGAAAAGTGAATATAACGTCATGAGAAGTGACTCTGACGTCATGAGAAGGGAATATAACGTCATGAGAAGTGACTCTGACGTCATGAGAAGGGAATATAACGTCATGAGAAGTGACTCTGACGTCATGACAATTGACTCTGACGTCATGACAATTGACTCTGACGTCATGACAATTGACTCTGACGTCATGACTATTGACTCTGACGTCATGACTATTGACTCTGACGTCATGACAATTGACTCTGACGTCATGACAATTGACTCTGACGTCATGACTATCGACTCTGACGTCATGAGAAGTGAAGATGACGTCATTAGAAGTGACTGACGTCATGAGAAGTGAATATAACGTCATGAGAAGTGAATTTGACGTCATGAGAAGTGACTCTGACGTCATGAGAAGGGAATATAAACGTCATGAGATTATTCTGGCAAACTCAATCTCAGAGTTCCAATTTAATATCTATCTACTCTCCCCCCTATCCCCAGCCCCCATGTGATATCTGGACAACAAACTCTGACATCTATTGTAGTTGAAAGTAAAAATCTTGTGTCGTCCAGACCTGATGATTTTGAACACTGACAATGTCAAAGGCCAAGTCAAAGGCCCACCATAATTGCTTTCAAAAGCTGACTTTATCTAACGCCACATCACTCTTCCCCGTATGTCACAGCACTCTTCCCCGTATGTCTAAGTTACTTGCCCGTATGTCACACCACTCTTGCCCGTATGTCACAGCTACTTGCCCATATGTTACAGCTACTTGCCCGTGTGTCACAGCACTCTTCCCCGTATGTCACAGCACTATTCCCCGCATTTTACAGCTACTTCCCCGTATGTTACATCACTCTTCCCCGTATGTCACAACTACTTTCCCGTATGTAACAGCTACTTGCCCGTATGTTACAGCTACTTGCCCGTATGTCACAGCTACTTGCCCGTATGTTACAGCTACTTGCCCGTATGTCACAGCTACTTGCCCGTGTGTCACAGCACTCTTCCCCGTATGTCAAATCACTCTTCCCCGTATGTCACAGCACTCTTCCCCGTATGTCACAGCACTCTTGCCCGTATGTCACAGCACTCTTGCCCGTATGTCACAGCTACTTGCCCATATGTCACAGCTACTTGCCCGTATGTCACAGCACTATTCCCCGTATGTTACAGTTACTTCCCCGTATATCAAATCACTCTTCCCCGTATGTCACAGCACTCTTCCCCGTATGTCACAGCACTCTTCCCCGTATATCACAGCACTCTTGCCCGTATGTTACAGCTACTTGCCCGTATGTCACAGCACTCTTGTCCGTATGTCACAGCACTCTTGCCCGTATGTCACAGCACTCTTGCCCATATGTCACAGCACTATTCCCCGTATGTTACAGCTACTTGCCCGTATGTCACAACTACTTTCCCGTATGTCACAGCTACTTGCCCGTATGTTACAGCTACTTGCCCGAATGTTACAGCTACTTGCCCGTATGTTACAGCTACTAACCCGTATGTTACAGCTACTTGCCCGTATGTTACAGCTACTTCCCCGTATGTCACAGCACTCTTGCCCGTATGTCACAGCACTCTTCTCCGTATGTCACAGCACTCTTGCCCGTATGTCACATCACTCTTCCCCGTATGTCACAGCACTCTTCCCCGTATGTCACAGCACTCTTGCCCGTATGTCACAGCACTCTTCCCCGTATGTCACAGCACTCTTCCCCGTATGTCACAGCTACTTGCCCGTATGTTACAGCTACTTGCCCGTGTGTCACAGCACTTTTCCCCGTATGTCACAGCACTCTTGCTCATATGTCACAGCACTATTCCCCGTATGTTACAGCTACTTCCCCGTATGTCAAATCACTCTTCCCCATATGTCACAGCACTATTCCCCGTATGTTACAGCTACTTCCCCGTATGTTACATCACTCTTCCCCGTATGTCACATCTACTTGCCCGTATGTCACAGCTACTTGCCCATATGTTACATCACTCTTCCCTATATGTCACAGGACTCTTGCCCATATGTCACAGCACTATTCCCCGTATGTTACAGCTACTTCCCCGTATGTCACAGCACTCTTGCCCATATGTCACAGCACTCTTCTCCGTATATCACAGCACTCTTCCCCGTATGTCACAGCACTCTTCCCCGTATGTTACAGCACTCTTGCCCGTATGTCACAGCACTCTTGCCCGTATGTCACAGCACTCTTGCCCGTATGTCACAGCACCCTTGCCCGTATGTCACAGCACTCTTCCCCGTATGTCACAGCACTCTTGCCCGTATGTCACAGAACTCTTGCCCGTATGTCACAGCACTCTTGCCCGTATGTCACAGCACTCTT
>MUZC01001309.1:432680-454932 GCA_002072015.1 Radix auricularia
AGATGTACCACAGTCTACAGCAGTTAGTTTAGTTGAAAAATCGTGTTTTGATGAGCGCTGTAAAAATATTTAATATGATGACGTCATTGTTTGGTGTGCATCGGTGCGCAAAATACAACCCCTATTATTATTATTAAATAAATACTTTGCGTACATTTCATAAAGTTTAATAATTCGTATTTATAAAAAAGGACAAGTTAGTTGGTCTTTAAAAAAAAGGTTGGCGCCGCAGGCGCCACGGCGCCTGGCACAATCTAGTTTTATAAGATTTATAGTAGAGTTAATTTTAAATGCGTGGAAAAATATTGCGTTTTTAAGGACACTTTGAAATCAAATTCTTGCATATGACCCCACAATTTTAAAACAACTAAATGATCTCTGTTATAAACGAAACCATTGCTTCTTACACTCTGAACGAAATGCCTTGAATTTTTTCTATTACTGTGGGCGTTATGATTGTGGTATGTAGTCTACCTACCTTTAAGACATTAGCGTCACATATTGGCAAGACCAAGATTCGAGGATATCTCCTCCTTAGAAGCTGTTACAACGGACTGCAAGTCTAAGCAAAGTCCCACAATGTCAGATGTGAACATTCTTTCAAGTTCAAACCTTGAAAGGATCTAACCAGGAAAAATCATACCAACTTAAATTCAAGGTTCAAGGTCATGAGACATATGAAGAGTGTGAGAGGCTGCACATCTTTACAATTTACAGAATACATTACCGTTCAGACTTGTGCTTTCATATATTTTATTATTACATCCACCATCGCTTGTTCATTCATTGAAATCAATAATATTCTGGACATTGTATATTTAAAGTCATCTTGAACAATGATTCGCAACAATATATTTGTTCAATAAAAAATCTTAGTTGAAAATAAATATTTTAACATTTTAAAACATGTTAGAGTTTATTTATATTAGAATGCCACGCCCATTATATCCATTAACCACACCCAGTTCATCTCTTTAGAAACTTGTTGCCATGGTGTTAGGTTGCCATTTTGAATTGTGAGATTTAACCAGGAATGCGTACGTCAAATAGATCATTGATTTGTTGACAAAATCGTTAACTTGACGATAACATTTTTTTACATTAAAAAAAAAGGAAATTTTATATTCGAACCTAACACGATTTTTACATTTTAAAATTCTGCGTTAAATTTGATGTTCAGCTGGAGTTACTTTTATCTTTTGTTAATGTCATACGTTATACATCAGGACGTCATACGTTATACATCAGGACGTCATACGTTAATACAGCAATCTGTACCTGTCATGTTTCGAGGTCATCCGTGGTGTAATAGGGATGTTCATAATATGGCGGACATCTATTAATAGAAATATTATATCTAAATTTATCTTTTTTAAGGACAAAATTCATAAAAAAGTTAATAAAAGATACGAGTCAATGCGTGAATGTAGGTATATTGAGAATGATTGATCTTATCAGCTAATTTTTAATTCTTCGTTAATTTAAGACATCTTATGGGACTTGCTAAATTAAAAAAAAACAATTTCGTAATTTTACTAAGCTAACAGTTTTGAGAACATAGTGATTTGACTGTATTTATGCCTCAAAACATTGTTCCGCTAAAATGTAATCTAAAAATAGAAAATTACGAAATGAGCTATGACGTTTTCCGGTTTTAGAAATGAAGAACCCTATAGAACTTGAGAGTCAAGGTACACGACATCAACACTTGGTGGCCTGGGTAACAACTCCTCCATCAACTCTTGGTACACAGCGAACCTTAGATTATCAGCCAGCCATCCTCCCAGCTCACGACCGCACACTATTCACAGTTCACCGCACAAACCACGTGTTTCGTACTCGGTCCACTCGCACGCTCGTACCATGTAAACACAACAACACAACACGTCCCTCACACGTGGCTCATCCATCAACCATACTCACCCACTAAATCCCCCTTCCCAAAGCCCCATACAAATTATTTCTCTATTTCTCTCATCAACATCTATAATGTCTCTTCATCTTGATCTGCCAACGTTTATTGTGGTCCAAACGAGGCAGTGGTGGTTTATTCGAACCTCGTTTATGTTTTAAGACATGTTATTAACAGATCTTTCTACTCAATCTCTACACAGTGGGGGGACCTCCTCATGATACCCTTCAACAGTTGGGGTCTTCAAATCAGAGGCGTAGCCAGGATATTTTGCACCCGGGAGCAGACTATAATCCCTCCCCTCCCCGTTTAATATCTTATCTTTTGATAACTTATTATAATTTGACGTTCTGAGCTTCATTTTGCACCCTATGTACCCCCTGCACCACCCTCGCTACGCCACTGCACCCAGTTCAATTGTAAAAAAAAAAAAGCGTAGACAAACTTCACAAACATATAACTTTCCTTGATGGTATTCCAGTTGTGACGTAAAAGTTTTCTCCCCTGCTATAATCCCTACTAGTGTGTGGCGGCCTCCTGTCCCTGCTATAATCCCTTCTACTACTGTGTGGCGGCCTCAGGTCCCAGCTATAATCCCTTCTACTAATGTGTGGCGGCCACATGTCCCTGCTATAATCCCTTCTACTAGTGTGTGGCGGCCTCAGGTCCCAGCTATATTCCCTTCTACTAATGTGTGGCGGCCTCATGTCCCCGCTATAATCCCTTCTACTAGTGTGTGGCGGCCTCATGTCCCTGCTATAATCCCTTCTACTAGTGTGTGGCGGCCTCAGGTCCCAGCTATAATCCCTTCAACTACTGTGTGGCGGCCTCAGGTCCCTGCTATAATCCCTACTAGTGTGTGGCGGCCTCATGTCCCGGACAATGATGTGTACATGTTGTAAGCATTCTTCCTTTATATCGCATTTAAATACCACGTCCATAATGTAACCTCAACTCTTTTGGAAATATCAATATCTTAATGACTATCTGATCTATCAGGGGCGTAGAGTCAGGAATGTTGATATAACTCCGTATTGGTGGAGTTGTAAGTAAATCGTTTATTCCAAAATTTATTCAAAAATACGTTTTAAAATTAAATAAAAGAAATTTAGCTAGACAAAGAATAAATGATTTACATTTAAAAAAAAAAAAACAACGTTTTCTCTTCTCTTCGTCTGCTCTCATTCTCTTTACCCACCGTGGGCTACGCCGTTACTTTTAACGACAGATCGTTCCAAGAAATACCTTTTGACTATGGTGAATTTTATTGGTTTACGTAGCGAATAATAACTTTCACGTGATCATTTGGTTCGAAGAATGACAATGTTGTCAGAGGTTCTACCAGGCACACACTGAGCTAAGTGTCACTGACAACTACCACCATCTCAACAGTGCTGAGTGTCACTGACAACTACCACCATCTCAACAGAGCTAAGTGTCACTGACAACTACCACCATCTCAACAGAGATAAGTGTCACTGACAACTACCACCATCTCAACAGTGCTGAGTGTCACTGACAACTACCACCATCTCAACAGTGCTGAGTGTCACTGACAACTACCACCACCTCACCAGTGTCTGTGACCAACTGATTACAAAATCACCATGCCGTATGAGATTGACATGATCAACAGGGATCCCAATGGTCTGAACGATCATGTGAAGGTAGGTTGATGTTTACGTACGGGTATTATTTTATTACATTTTCTATGAATTAAAAAAAAAGGTCAGCCTCTCAGTCAAACTAAAAATTGGACTATATACCAAAACATTCCAATACCTGCGCTAAAATGCCGCAAGCGATTTAGTGCGCAATATTATCCTTAGTGTTTTTTTTCCCGGAAATTTTAAATATTGATGCACTAAATCTTGATTTGCAAATGAGTTGGTTATTAAAATATGATTTATAAAAACATACGCAATAATCTTCTGTAGACTATATAGATGTAATACACGTCTGAAATATTTAAGAAGATAATACTTTTTTTATATTCTTTGATTGATTAATATCAAGATAAAATTTTAAAAAAATTAGGCCGAGTTAGGAAATTATATATATATATATATATGTGTGTGTGTGTGTGTGTGTGTGTGTGTGTACATGTATATATTTTTGAAGATTATATATCGTATTAAATATAATTGAAAGTAATGAATATTTTCCAGTTTTTTTTATAGCATTTCAATGTAACGATTTCGTAGATTAGAAATAATGATCATTGCCGTTAGTCCCCCATTAGATTAAATGTTAGATCATCACACGTCATCTCTGGGATTACTTTACTCTGCGTCACAGGATTAGTTTGCTATAGGACAAATCTAAACTCTAGTTATTTAAAGAGTACCACAGTCCATAGCTGAAGACTTTTTCAAAAGGTTTTTATAAAGATTTTCAATAGCAATAAATGTTAAGTACTTACTGTCGTATTTGTTTTATTATTCAACTGAAAGTGATTTAAAAAAAAAACAACAACGATACCTGAAAAGTTACTCTAAGACCCGCATTCATACCCAAAGAAAATCGATCTTATTTGAATGGGGTTATTCATATTCATTTTTTATTTAAAACTTGAAATGTTTCGCTAGCGTAATATAATGTCCAAAACGTCTCCTTGCACTATATCACATCTAAAAATAACACACCATATAATGTCAAGCATCTCAAAGTAAGGACTTAGAAATGTTAAACAGTATAATGACTGAAAGAGAATGCCTTCATTTGGTAATATAACGAACATTTTAAAATTATTAGTGATCATTGGCACCAATCAGAGATTTTCGTTACTAAAAATTTTCTTTAATGAGTTTATTAGACGTGAATTTTAGACCGTCCGCCATGCAAACCATGACGCCACATAAGAGTTGCTGGCTACGAGGCGACTGGCCTGTCACTCTGATTTATACGTCACTTCCTGGAGCCATTCTACGTCATTTCTTGACACTTTTAATAATAACCTGAAGTCAACACATATTCTTTAAACTTGAGAGTACTACCTTAAAGCTTTGGCAAACTTCTGGGCAACCGGCTGCATCACTGCCCAGTGCCATACACAATTTTCATAACTTGGGATTCACTTGCCTGTATAACGTCACCCGGCTATGTCTAGCGCGGGGAACAAAGTCAACAGGTGAACTACTTTTCAGAGGCTAGGCTCTAATGCCGGAAATTCGAGTCCCTGCTGTAGTATGAGTTGATTGGGCAATTATCCGTTCTCATTTGGGTGGAAATATCCTCATCGCTTTGAATTAAACCAAAAACATAACGAGTAGTTTTCTTTTGTCCCCCCCCCCCAGGTCCTGTTTGAGGACGTCTTAGCTGAGCCGGACGGCGCCCACTCCATCAAATGTTTGTGGAACTGCGCCTACGTCTGCTTCAACTGCTGGAAGGGCTGCTGCTACAAGACCTTGACCATCTTGTGCGGCATCCCCCTGGCCATCTGTTGGGGGTGCGAGTTCGCCGCCATCACCTTCTGGCACGTCTGGCTCATCAGCCCAAGCATGAGGGCCTACATGATCAACTGTGGGTGTATGCAGAAATTCTACGGCACGTGTCTGCACTGTTACGTCCAGCCCTTGTTTGAGGCCTTCAGCTACTGCTTGAGTAACATCCGGGTCACCAACTATTCAGGATAACGCAAAAAAGGGCGGTAGGAGGTGTTATTTCCTGCTAGACAACATTTGAACAGACGGGATGAGAAGGAATGGCTATACCGATGGTGCAGTACATGTCAATGACGCATACCAATTAAAGAGAAAAACAAAAGAGATCGCTTCATGGGCTCCAAGAACATTGTAACTTTTTTTGTCACGCAATACTTTTTCTGTTAAAATTTTGTAGTTTAAAAGAAAATAACAACTTTAATACTTTTTACAGGATGTAGATGAAAAGATTCGCCTTCCTCATTTCTGTTTTATTGTTTGGATATTAGAAAAAATGTAAAAACTTGTAATATATAAACCATGAATAGGTCCTCTAAAAGAAAACTAAGAAAAGGTTGTATGATATGTACAAGTACCATGCCAATGTGCCTTAGTTTAATTTAATAAACGCACTCTTTGCTATTTTATTATATGGTGACGGATGAAGTCTACCATAGAGGTCAGAGGTTATTCTATTACAGACCACCTTTCTCAAAAATGTTATTTCTAAATTGGACATAGATATATATTTGCCAAATTTGTTTTAAAATGATTCTATAGTAAGTATTTGTATTTGTTTATATAAATAACAGATATCAGGGTGTGTTTTGTCCATTTCTATTAAGTGTGTGTATATTTAACATATTCCTTAACAACAATCGGACCAATGACCTGACCAACGGCCTGACCAATGACCTGACCAACGACCTCACCAAACATCTGACCAATGACCTGACCAATGATCTGACCAACGATCTGACCAACGACATGACCAACGACCTGACCAACGACCTGACCAACGACCTGACCAACGACCTGACCAACGACCTGACCAACGACCTGACCAACGACCTGACCAACGACATGACCAACGGCCTGACCAATGACCCGACCAACGGCCTGACCAATGACCCGACCAACGACCTGACCAATGACCTGACCAACGACCTGACCAACGACCTGACCAACGACCTGACCATCGACCTGACCAACGACATGACCAACGACCTGACCAATGACCTGACCAACGACCTCACCAATGGCCTGACAAACGCCCTGACCAACGACCTGACCAATGACCTGACCAACGCCCTGACCAATACCTGACCAACGGCCTGACCGACGCCAACAAACAAGGACGGTAGCAAAATGATTGCCCTACTCCCCCACAACAACAAAAAAGAATAATATTGCTATGCATCCACTTCTATATATACTCATGATGATATGTTATGCTGGTGTTCAACTGTTTGCTATACTCAGGAGCAAGTCCCGGTTTTCATCAAATTAAAGAGTTGCTCTATTTCAAGAGGGTAAACACATTTCCCAGTGACATTATTATCATAGCGTAACCATTTTAAATGGTCGCTATTCACAGATTTCATTTTACTCCTAATTGAGCGACGGTTAGGTTCAGACGCAATAACTTACGTTAAAATCAATGACTGTAAGGGTTAAATAACAAACCAACAAAATTCTCTCTTAGATCTTTTATTGACTACACTTTACTAACATCATGTGTAAATTTTTTTTATACTTATAAGTAATGTCTCTCTTTGTTTTTAAAGTTGAATTAAAATTAAAAGTTACTAAATATAATATGCATCTGATTTATTTAAATACATTAAAATATTGTTATGGTTATATTTGAAATAGTTGTGTTCTTACGATTTGAAACTGTAAAATCTGCTCATTGATTCTAAAGCCAGACTTTGCCTCAAATAATCTAAGACATGAGACTTAGAATTAATTCCGAGAAATTATGATTTATAATCACAAGTGAATAAACCTTCCTTAAACCTCGAAACTAGAAAAGACAACCAAAAAGAGGGCGCTATGCCATTGATTCCCCCCCTTCCAATAAACCCAATGTGAATTAAAAAGTTACATTTTCCCGCCAAAACTCATCAATTCTTTGAAATGCATTTCCTTTTTGACGCTTGAGTAAATGTTTAAGAAATTAAGTCAATAAACAAAACAAAGGCGCCCGTGGTCACAATGGCTGAAAATGTATGTGAAAACAGAAGGACTGTGTATAATTATTTTAGTGACTCATTAAATGCTGAATTCCTAAACTCATATTGAAGGGCCTCACAAACTCGAAACACACCAACACACAAACAACACACACATGTACACACGCTTACTGATGCTGACGTAAGCAAACGCACTTACACAAGAACACACACATTCACACACGGGTCCATACACAGTCTTCATTTTATTTGAAAAATACCTAGCAAACTCCTCCCTCCCTCTGTTCGTTCCAAGCTACATCGTTGTTTACCTTGCTGTTTACCTTGTTGTTTACCTTGTTGTTTACCTTGTTGTTTACCTTGTTGTTTACCTTGCTGTTTACCTTGTTGTTTACCTTGTTGTTTACCTTGCTGTTTACCTTGTTGTTTACCTTGTTGTTTACCTTGTTGTTTACCTTGCTGTTTACCTTGTTGTTTACCTTGTTGTTTACCTTGTTGTTTACCTCGTTGTTTACCTTGCTGTTTACCTTGTTGTTTACCTTGTTGTTTACCTTGTTGTTTACCTTGCTGTTTACCTTGTTGTTTACCTTGCTTTTTACCTTGTTGTTTACCTTGCTGTTTACCTTGCTGTTTACCTTGCAGTTTACCTTGTTGTTTACCTTGTTGTTTACCTTGCTGTTTACCTTGTTGTTTACCTTGTTTTTTTTTTTTAAAATCATCCCATCTTTATTCCGCTAGACTAGACCACTAGTTATTGTGAGTGATATTAAATCAGCTGGTGCATGGGGCCGCGGGGGTCGAGTGGCAAGCGCGCTCGACTGTCGTTCCGATGATCATGAGTTGGAATCCATGGGAAGTCAAGGAATTGTTCCCGGGGCCTAGGGCGTCTCCGAGTTCCATCCAGCTCCAAATGGGTGAAAAGCGGAGGGGTAATGCGTGGAACCCTTAGCCATGGCATGTGAACGCTGCATCACTTGTCAAAAAAAAACAACTGCTGCCTTGCAGATGGTCTTGGCTGACCAAAGGCTATGGAAGCAAATCCAGAAAATACAGCAGGCTGAAGTCGGAGACCACGGGCCAGTTGGCGCAAAACTCGTGGCACGCAATACTCAATATTGAGAACGAAGAAGAAGAAGAAGCTGATGCATAAAACCCTTACGCACGGACAATAATATTTTATATTTATTAGCAATGAATAAGCACATTGTTAAGCTTACATTTGTTTGTGTTTCGATTGCTTATGAATCAATCAATTTAAAATAAAGCCTTTAGCCATACGTCAAAATAATAATAATAAAAGGTACCTGGGTTAATCTGGAATATAGTTAAATGTCTTTTTTTTTCAAATAAGTAAAGTAGTGCCTTGTTAGTATTAAAATTTAAAAAAGAAATGTTATTTAAAGAGGTTAAGTGTTGGCCCGAGCAGACGTCACAAAACAACCGATATTTCAGCAAAAAAAAGCCTGCCTCAGGGAAGAAATAGACACAGCCAAATGAAACTAATAAATTTAAATTTTAAAAAAGTAAATGTGTAAAGATATTTGGTAAAAGCAAAGCAAAAAATAATTTTTATTAAAGAATAGAACATTACTTTTTTTAAAAATTCTTACATATTTCAAACAAATAATTTCAAATGTTAGATTTAGTTTATTGGTCATTGGTTCAATGTTTTGAGCTTCAATTGTTTTGTTTGAGAGTTCCAGTCATATTTTATTTAATTTTTAAATCCTCAATTTGACAATGCCTGTGTCTTATTCAAAAGGATTCCCTAGAGCATTGATGGCGAATCATGGCAGGCGTGCCAAAGTCGTCACCCAGAGACTCATCAGTTGGCACGAGTGCCAAAGTTGTCAGTCAGAGACTCATCAGTTGGCACGCGTGCCAAGGTCGTCACCCAGAGACTCATCAGTTGGCTCGCGTGCTAAAGTCGTCACCCAGAGACTCATCAGTTGGCACGCGACTAAAATAGTACATCCTTAAATCAGTTAAGCCAAACCCCCATTTTTGGGCTTCATTAGGGTGTTGTCACTTTGCTATAAATAAATAAATTGGTTCTGTATGAATTCTGGCCACGCGGCCCTAAGAAGGTTCGCCACCACTGCCTTAGAGGGATAAACAACCACGTTCTGTGATCTAAAAATAGATGCGTGGCTTATTTTTAGTTTAAGGTACGCAATTGCTAACGTAATTTAATATTAACTAATTAATTTATTAATGTACCATACTCAATTTCAAGAAATGTTTAAAAACTAAATTTTAAGTTACTGAATTCTTATAGATATATAGTTATTATATTTTATTGTCCATAAAGTCGGAATCGTAAATATTTAATTTTCTTTCAATTCAATGTTTTCTTTTAAACAGTTAGGGAATGCTAAGCCTTTGCCAGTCCTCCTCCTCTCTCATCCGTACTTGGGTCCAGCAACAGTGGAGGTCCATTTAGATTTAGATAGTAGATTATACGAGAGGCGGAGTTTTTGTTCAATCTATTTTACAATCTATACTCAGAATATACAAATATCAAAGTAAAAACTATTTTAAAAATTGTCCGTTTTTTAAAAATGGAGCGTATGCCGCAATGTTGTAATTATAATGTTGTATCCAGATGTAGGCGCAACGTTGTAGATTCCTGGTTTCTTCTGCCTTTTACCAACGTTTGGGACTCAAGTTATTATGAAAGCCAAAACTCTCCTGTGCCATTGAATGGCCCCAAAGCTTGAGATTGGTGGACTTCAAAGAGAAATTTTACACGCCGACCCCCCTCCCGACAAGTCTCCTGGTCCATACTATAAGACCTGGGAGTGTGGGCCTATCACCTTGTACCACTTACGCTATCGTACGGTTTTATACAGTGCGCCAGAGTAATGAGCATGTCCGTAATGTTTCATCGTTGGTTCTACGAAACTTTTCATTAAATATTGGCCTTTTGACTTAACTTTGGACATATCCGGGAAGTAAGCCCAATAGAAAGTGATATTTACTCCCTGCCTATTACAGTTATCACCAAGATAAAGTGATATTTACTCCCTGCCTATTACAGTTATCACCAAGATAAAGTGATATTTATACTCCCTGCCTATTACAGTTATCACCAAGATAAAGTGGTATTTACTCCTTGCCTATATTAACAATTATCAAAGTAGAAAGTGACATTTACTCCCTGCCTATTACAGTTATCCAAAGAGAAAGTTGTCTTTGCTCATAGCCTTTATTAGCCTGTGTATGCTTGGCCCTTTAAATCAGTGGAATTGTTTTCATAAAGTTATTTTAAAGAAATAAATTAAACTAATGTATTAAGCATTATAGATTTTTAATTAACTTTTTCTAAAGACTACAAAAAATATTAGGAATTTTCTTTTTTTAAACCTCTTCTTTTTTTCAAGATTTTATTTCTATTAGCCTAAAAAGCTTTGAAATCTTTTGAACTTCTCATAATAAGTCGAAGTCAATGATTGAACAAAATATCGATCTAAGTGTCCCCGAATGACACTTCCACAATGAGCATAGAAAACCTTTAATGAAAACTGAATTTCGTTTGCCCCTGGTAATATGAACGGGTGTATAGAGTAAATGGCTCAACCTTGTGGTGATTGGTGCAAAATACGGACGACCTCCGTAGCTCGCTATGATGTGCCGCCCCACCACCGTCCACCCTGCCCCAACATTTCTCCTCAGTCCCAGGCGTTGGACTTGTATACGTCATTAAATAATAAATATTAGAGATACCGAGATATTTATGTCGACTCCTGAATGGACTCCGCTGTATTGACGTCATTTGGAATTTGTAGAAGAAGATAAGTTATTCACTGTACTGGTACGACATGAAATTTGAATATTTGCCTGACTTTTTCGATAATTTTTCTCACAAAATTTTTTAAATATTTTTTTTCTCGATGTAGCTTAATTCCTAAAGATTCGAGTACGATTACGTGCCTACAACTCACTAAACATGAGTGACACCAAACGTCACTATGTCTCAATAAACTGAACGCGATACCCAAAATATCGGCTGAAGTTATTTCTGTGTTTGTATCCTAACATGGCAACGGGACCCCTTTACCCTCCACTACCAGGAAACTTGAGCTTAGATACTAGAGAAATCTGGGGTAGGGAGATCTGGCCTTTTGGTGTGGAGACTTTTCCCCGTGAGGACTTTTACTTTGTGGAGTCACAGGACACCTGACCATCAAGTGACCATGGGCTACGAACTGGACATGATCAACAGGGACCCTAACGGACTCAATGACCACATCAGGGTAAGTTTGTGGGTCAGTCCATTCCTGGAAATAAAGCTGGTTGAAATGAAGCTATAGTAAACCAGCAAAAGTCACAGTTTTAGAAAAGAAGATCAAGTGGATAAGTCTTAAGATTAAAAAAAAAATTCGCTTGTATAAAGTGAGAGGTTCATTTCTCTGTGAAAATATCGATGGGAAAGTGGTTGTTGAAGTCACGCACCGAATCAACAATTAGCACTTTGTGTGTTATTGTGTAGATTTTGTTTTGTTACAAGTTTTCATCATTAACATAAATTATCTTTAAAAAAGTTTAAAATTCTAGTTTTTTAGAAAATGTCTAGATTTTTTTAAAGTTGAGACCTTTTTTTTAAACAACAAATTTTTGAAGGAAAAATCTTTCTTTTTAAAAGTCTCCTATTAGATCTATTTTAATTTTTAAACTATATTTTTAATTTTTGAAAATACAGTAGGTTCTATGATGTTTTTTATGATAAAGGTTGTCAAAATAAAGTACAAGACATACAAATGAATTATGTAGTTTTATCAGTACACACGTATATAAATTATCAATACTAATAAAACCCAAAGCCCTCACTGACTCACTCACTCACGTATCACTAGTTCTCCAACTTCCCGTGTAGGTAGGAGCATGAAACTTTTGGAAGTTGTTAGGTATTCTCTATCGATGAAAATTGGCGTAAAAGAATTTTTATATTCACACTCATGGGGATCGGGCCCCAAAAACTTTTTTTTTCTCTATTCTGAGCTTTATAAAAATTGAAAAGCACTAATTCTCCTGTTTGCCGAGCAGATAGACGCATGATATGTGGCCCGTATGTGGGGAGGGGGTGTTAAATACACTTCCACGATGGTAGCAGGGAAAAAATATTTAAAATATCCCTTACTGAAGGCCGGAGGCCCAAATGTAGTTTTTTTCCTAATATGAACTATATAAAACTAATAAGCACTAATCCTCCTATTTTCCGTGCAGATAGAAACATGAAATTTGGGGAAGTTGTTGGATACACTCTCCCAATGATAACTGGCGAAAAAGAATGTCAAAATTCCCACTAATGGGGGGCCGAGGGCCCAGATGTTTTTTTTTTCCTTAAATGAGCTGTATTAACCTTGAAAATAACTAATTCTCCAATTTTCCGTGTAGGTAAAACATGAAACTTTTTGAAGTTATTGAGCCCACTCTCCCGATGATAATTGGCGTAAAAAATATTCCCACTCATGTAGGCTTTTCTCCTTTTATAAGCTATCTGAAAAAGATTCTTTATTAAATCTCCAACTTCCCGTGTAGGTAGGAGCATAACACTATTGAAAGTTGATGTACACCCCTGCGATGTTAACAGGCTAAATACGTTTTGAAATGGCATAGCGCGGATTCTCAACACTTAAATTAAATCCTAATTTTCCGCAGCAAAATGCGGGTATTTTGCTAGTATTGTATATTGCATACTATACCATGGAAACAAAATAAATTAGATTTTTTTTTTTAATGAGACAGACGAAAGGAAGAAAGATGGCCACAATAATCATAGCTAAAATACTTTTGCAGTCGCCTAACATTACCGTTTGTCAGACATTCTCAAATAGGAGATGTCAATTTTCAGACCCATCAAGAGAAAAGTGAACTATGGGATACTCTCATTGCGGTGACGCACCAAATAAAGTTTCTATTAAAAGTTTAGCTGAAGTAGGACATTTGATTGTTGAGCTAGAAATAAAGAAGTGTTGACAAACTATTTAAACAATGCAGCTCACTTTTTAGCGCATTTTCGAGATGTCGAAATCGCTATTGCCCCCGTTTTGTCCGTCTGTCTGTCATCACCATGATCACAGGATCCATAAGTCCTAGACCCATGATGTATATATGTTTTTTGTATGTCCTGACCTGCCATTGGTGCATCAACACTCAGTTACTCGATCCGTTAAAAAACCCCGTTAAAACTACCAAAAAACTTTGCGAATTGAGAGTTAACACTGGCACAAGGAACGGCCGCCATTGCCGGAAGTCGAATAGAGCATTTTTCAAGCATTCAAGAGTGGTGCGAAGGCGTGCAAAAGAATTAGTTGTTTTTTTTAGTTGACGTCATTAGAATATGTGTAAAGGTTTAGAGACTTTTACGTCATCATTTGTGGTGACTTGTAGTTAGATTAAAGAGAAAATAAAAAATTTTAAAATGTAAAGAAATGACTTTTAAATTTAAAAATGTCAGGTATATTCATTACACAAGAAAATTCATAAAAATATGTCTAAAATCTAAACACAATTACTGATAACTACATAATGCTGATATCTAACATAAGTACTGATACATAATACGAAAATGCGCTAACACGTCCTGAGTTCCAAAAGGGACCAGGCTTAACATGATTTTTTTGTATTAACATTCTAACAGTTCACTGTAGATTTATATTTATTACTCCTGTTAAATTCAAACTTTAATGCCAAAACATATGGTTATTTGTTTAATTACTTGTTACTCTCTACACCGTGTCCTGTAAAATCACCCTTAAAACTTCATCTGGCTTCACTTGGAACGGCTAATTGTTTAAATGCCATGTTACATAAATTATTGTGTGTTAAGTTTGTTATTTATACAGATGACAACGTAAAAATAATTTGTTAAATAAACGGGGAGGAATTAAAATAATTTTAAAAATAATTGTTTGATTTATTAACTAACAAAACTAAGACACTTTAGAATTAAAAATAGGTCATGAAAATTTTAAATTGCATACTTATTTAAAAAATATTTTCTAATACTTTTATTTTGGAATAATATTTAAGAATCTATATGTTATAAATTGAGTAGTTAAAAATACGCAATCTTAAACATTAATGAGCAGTAATAGCAATTTATAATTATCCTATCTTACGAAATACACACGAGGAGTGGAAATGACTTCATTAAAAAGTTTGAACATTTTTGTAATATTTAGGTCTTGTTTGAAGAAGTCCTCGCCGAGCCGGACGGTGCCCACTCCATTAAATGTGTCTGGAACTGCGCCTACAAATGTTTCAACTTCTGGAAAGGCTGCTGCTACAAGACAATGACCCTGATCTGTGGCATCCCCCTGGCCATCTGTTGGGGCTGCGAGTTCGCCTACATCACCTTCTGGCACGTGTGGTATGTGACCCCGTGCATGAGGGCTTACATGATCAACTGCGGATGTCTACAGAAGTTCTACGGCACGTGTCTGGCGTGTTACTGCCAGCCGCTCTGTGAGGCTTACAGTTACTGCCTCAGCAACATCCGGGTAACGAACATGAAAGGATAACCCCACCTGGATCTCCAGAAGCTCTTCATCACTTGAGGTTGGAAGACACAAAGAGGGGAGGTGCGGGGGTGTTTTGTGACAACATAGGGCTTTGCCTTTATGTCCTCCATTTTCTTTCTGTAGTTGTTTAGATCTCAATCTTTTGATATTATTCCTGCTTGATCTTTTGAAGTGGAGATTTGAAATGATACAAGTGAATAATTTTTTTAATTAATGTCCAATGGAATTGTTTAAAAAATAAAGGTAATTGTAGTAATATTAATAACAATTAAATAACAATGATTATTATTGTAATTTTAATTACATTAGAACTATTTCAGTTTTTTTAAATGTTTTTTTTTTAAATTCTGATTATGGCGAGATATTTTTTGTCTATATAATAGTTGAAAGTCGAATTACTATTAAAATATCCCTGTTCGCTTTTTAGAATTATGTTACATGTTATCTTGATATGATGAAAATTATTTAAGACTCAACATAAAGTAAGAGCATAACGAATAAGGCAGTATGCCATAATTGTAGTTAGAGAAATTCGATCAACAGGTCAACATACTGTGATATTTAAAAAAAACTTTGGCAATATTTTGAATCTGTTATTTGTTGATTGTACAAGTAAATCTTATTAAAACCGTGTGATATCTTCTATTTATTTATTTATAAGATGTACTTATAAATGATTTTCACTCCAAACTCAATAAAGTTGGTTGTACAAAGTAATAATAACAAACTTATAAATTCATGTTCGTTTGGTTCTTTTAACAATTAATTTATTGTATGTGAACGTGTCAATGTGTGACAATATGTGACAATATGTGACAATGTGTCACAATGTGTGACAATGTGTGTTCTTTTAAGTACATTTAATAACATTTTATTTGTATCTGGTAGACGCATTACACTTATGATGAAACATAAAGTTTAAGAGTTCCTCAGGCATATTAACATCAACTCTCTCAAAAAAAAATTTTTTAACACTAGTCGCATACGCCGCATATTTGCTAATAGATCATAGAAGATTTCGTGAAAGATGCAGTTGACCAAATGGGGTGATTTTGAGGATCTGACAGTGATTACGTGAAAAGATGGAACTCTCGTGAGAATTACAAACAGTTGTGATTGCGTGAAAAGATGGAACTCTCGTGAGAACTACAGACAGTTGTGATTGCGTGGAAAGGTGGAACTCAGGGAGAGCTACATAGAGCTCTCCGTGGCTTAAAAACGGTTTAAGTAGATAGAGGCATATCTTTTTGAAAGTTTGTCCCTGTGACTTATTATTTGCCATTGCAAAAACTAATCTAAGAGGAAATTTTAGCCGTGTAAGTGTAACAGTAAATTTGAATATGATGGAAATTCAGGGAATAAGGGCAATTTGAGCGGTAGCAGCTGCAATAGTTTCTACACCGTAGCTTAGTGCAGTGAATGTCGGTAACACTCAGTCTAGAGCCGTTACAGAGACCTCTTTATGACATGAGCTTTCTGTGGGGCATGACAACTAGGCCTGTCAACAGGTACCCAGGACCCGGGTACCCGTTGCCGAGTAATTACCCGGATAGTAAAATGGCACTCGGGTACCCGTGAAAATGGTACTGCAATATCATTTCCACCAGTCTTTGAACTGTGGCTTTTTTCTGTTCGAATTTCGGCTCGCAAATAATGTATCAAATTAAAAATGTTCGTTTGAAATGTATACTGTGAAATACGCCTTAACATGAAACGCTTTTTAAAAAAAGTGTTAAGCGGAAATAAAACATGGTCCTGACAAACTACAAAATATTTTAATACACTCTTTTCCCCAGAACCGTGAAACAAAAATCATTTAAAACAAAAAGGTTTTAGTGATTTGAATTGTTCAAGCTAGGGAAATAGAACAAAACGCCTATAACTTCAATCAACTAGGAAGGGCTAGACATGACCTTGGCTTTGGCTTTGAAATACGCCGCTCGCCGTTGTTATCGACTGAGTGAGCCAATGTTGTTTATCTGATTCCCCCCCCACCCAAAAAAAAAAAAAAAATAAAAAAATAAATCACATATGTCTCCACTCCAATCCCCACCATAGTTAAAAAAAATTATTTCAATCGTTTGAATAATTTTCACTATCAAAACTAAATAAATGGTGGGGGTGGGTCCGTCCCCTCATTATGACACAAAATAGGACACAAGAGCGATAACTAGGAAGGGCTAGAAATGATCTTAACGTTGGCTTTGAAATACGCCGCTCATCTTTGTTACCGATTTAGACACGCCAACTTCCTTTATCTAACCCCCTCATCCCACAAGCGGCTGTTTGTTAATAAAGAAACCACCCCTTCTTTGACAGTAACTTCGTTTTGAAATACGCCGATTGATACTAGCTAATGTTGTTTTGCCTCCCCCCCCACTCTCCTACCTTCATTCATATAACCCACACCCCTTGAATTCGCTTGTATTTCTTATGTTCATTAACACAAGTTGACCTAGAAAAACTTATGTACAAGGTTGTCAGTAATTAAAGTTATCAATTAATTAGTTACTAACAATTTCAAATGTGTAAGTCGTCGGCCGTGGGGCGGGATTGCATTGAAATAAATGAGGCCGTGCTTGGTTTTGTTAATAAAAACATCCCTGCTTTGACATTACAGTTACTTTGAAATACCCCGACATAATATTTCCGATTGTAGATGTTGTTTATTTACCCCCTCCCTTCCCTCTATTCGATTGTGTTTTGTGCGTTCGTTACCACGTGTGCCTTGTCCAAATTAAAAAAAAAAATAATATACCCAAATTTGTCATTTTTAAAAAGTCAATAAATTAGTTACTAACAGTCAAAGATGGATAAGAGGCCATCCATAATTCGTGTATCGATTTAGTAGAGTTCAATTTCAGATTAAATACAAACATAAGTGACAATAATGTTATTTGACAAACGCTCATTTTCAAAAAGGAAGTATGGCTGTTAGCGGGGGAGGGGCTGCCAAACTTTGCTCTAAGGGGGGGGTCTAAGTTTTTGTGACAATGGCGGGGGGGGGGGGTATAAATCGGTCAAAATCACCTGACGTCACTTATAGACGTCGGCCATGTGGCTACTGGGTGAAATGAGGTGCATGGAACGTGGCTAGGTAGCATTGTATAACGAACGGTCATGACGGGGAAAGTTATACGATGTAACCCGGGTACCCGTTCAAAATTTGGACGGGTACCCGGGCAGCATTTTTCACTAAAATTGTGAGCCCTAATGACAACTCGACCAATTTTAATTTTAAGTTTATACTAAGGCATACACACACATATACACACACATACACACATATACACACATGTACACACACATATACACACATTTACACACACATACACACACATACACACACATACACACACATACACACATACACACATATATATACACACATATACACACATATACACACACATTTACACACATATACACACATATACACACACACGTGCAGGAAAACACACAACACACGTATATGTACATACACGATTGCTGATATTGATGTAAACAAACGCACGTACACATACTAAGACTTGTTCAACACATATACGCACCGGTGCAAACACAGTGTTGATATTATTTGATCAATGTTAGCAAACTCCTTCACCTCAAATCGTCCCAGGCTTCCTTCGTTCATCACACCTTCATTCAAATAGGGCACTTGTAATTGTTACTGTGTGAGTAAATTAAAAACCGTGAACAGACAATGTTATTTTATATTAGCGAAGAAATATTTTGAAAAAAAATGTTACGCATAATTTTAAAAAATGCTTATTGATTTGACTAAAGATCAAGCCGTTGGCATTATTTTAAAAAATAAAAAATATTTCATTCATGGAAAAGAACTAACCCAAATTAAAGACGCAAAGTACTTATAAGGAGTCATAATAAATGAGAAACTATCTTGGAACCCCCATGTCAATGAAATTATTAAAAAATCAAACAAAACCTTAGGTTTTATAAAAAGAAACTTTTTATCAAGTGTAACAAAGATATAAAACTTAAATGCTACCTCACCCTGGTGAGACCTTTACTAGAATATGCATCTTCTGTATGGGACCCATCCACCAAAGAAAATATTGATAAACTAGAACAAATTCAAAAAAGAGCTGCCAGATTCATTACTGGAGAATATTCAAAACTGACAAAAGTAGCACCATTAGTTAAATCATTAAACCTTGAAGCACTAAAGCAGTGGTTCCCAAAGTGGTCTGTACGGTAAATTAGTAATTATACATAAGGCAATTAATTCTAATTTTGAAATACAACACAAAGATAACTTAATACAACCCTCAGATAGACATAAAGATAAAAACACCTTTCTTATTCCGTATGCAAGAACAAACACATACACGTTTTCTTTCTTCCGTCCGGTATTCGGGTGTGGGGTGGGTTGCCTCGAGAAACCAGGAAAGCCAACACTTTATCATCATTTAAAACTCCAATAAGAATGCAAGACTATACACAAACCACAGATAAGCGTAGGGAGCAATAATATTCTGTATAGAAGGAGCGTCTGTTACAGATAAAATAAGATTAGCCTTTCGTCCAAAAATATAAACATAATTGACTAAACATGTTAAATCTGGCGTAAATTTTAGTGTTTTTTCAAATGATTAAAGTAGTGCCTAGCTTATTTTAAGATAAGAACAATAATAAATTGATAATTGTATAGTAAGGAACTGGGCTCACAGCGCTTTACATGAAGATAATAATATAAACATAAGAATTAAATAAACATTTATATCACACCAACCACATAAATTACAGTACGTTACACATAAGCTACGTTAATCATTAAAATAAATGTTGCTTTCTTAATTTTGAAAATACATTTTGAAAAGATATTTGGTTAACGCAATAGGAAAAAAAAATTTTTTTATATAAATATACCCGTTTAAATATTTCTTTGTTGTTTTACCCCTCAAAATTATTTTAAACTTAGATCTACATTATTGGTCATTAGTATCGTGTTTTGGGTTTCATTGCTTTGTTTGAGAGTTCCAATCCCAGTTTATTTATCTTTAAAACGCCACACCTTTAATAGTTAAAAGAATGTGTCTTATTCAATTCAAAGTCTTAGTATTCACCGACTCAAGATCCTCCCTGGAACCTCTGGGTTGGAGCTCAAAGGAAACAAAATCCGTCGACGCTGTACAGAAGATAGTGAATAAGCCTGTTTTATGAAGAGATGGCTTTGAGGGCTGGGAAAATGTTACGACGGCAAAGGCGCTTTACAAGTGAAATGCGCGACCGCGCAAGCGAGATCTTTTGTGGAAATTACACCGAAGCTGCCAGTCCATCATTACGCAGATGCGGACTGGACATTGTCCACCAAACAGCTATCTTCACAGACCAGACACAGACAGTGAGTCCGGCATCCGTTTATGTGGCATGGATGAGGAAACAGTGGAACAACCGGGTGACCGAATGCTCTGTAGCGATGGGGGGATGCGGACGGGTCAGGCAGCACCCTCACTGGGGGAAGAATATCTCCATGACGATGCCGATATGTTGAGGCTCGCAGCAGGTATTGCAATCAGGGCCTTAAGAGTCTAATTGGCTCGGCCTTCCACTGATAATGTGATGTTTAAAGGGATTTCCTCCCAGAAGGATTGACCGCAAAAAGCTTATATCTAAAAATAGATTCATGGCTTTAAGAGCATCAAATTTTAAAGTATAAGATACTTAAAATTTCGAACGTATTTTTAATGTAAGGTATTCAATTTCAAATACATTTTTTTAGTTTCGGAAACCTAATTTTTACATATTTCTATTTTAAGTGAAATCGAAATTTGTAAACATTCGTAAACCATTGTGGATTAATGTTTTTTGGTCCATTGGTTTACTTCCTTTAACTCCTAATATTTTTGGTCCATTTGTTTACTTCCTCTAACTCCTAAGATTTTTGGTCCATTTGTTTACTTCCTTTAACTCCTAAGATTTTTGGTCCATTTGTTTACTTCCCCTAACTCCTAAGATTTGAGTGTGATACTAAAAGGGAGGCAACTGCAATCAGACTGAGTTACTAGAACATACGAGAAGCAAACTTGTGTCGAATATAAAATAAAAATAAGTACTAAAATTTAAAAAATCGAAATTTGAACCAGTCAACTAAAGTTATCATTTAAAATAAAATGGATTTTATGCGAAATGGTGTATTCAAAATATTGCACTCGAAATGTTGTATTCCAAATATTGTACTCGAAATAAATTCGAAATGTTGTTTCCCGCTGTAGTGAGAAACGTGGTGGATTTCTGGGTTCATTTTCATTGCACTAACATTCTAGACTAAAGTTAACATGAATTTCCAAAAATCTCCTGTGCCATAGAATGGCCCAATCATGAGGTTATTGGAGGTTATTGGGGACTGAAAAGCAAACCTTATTCCCCCCCCTGGGGAATCGTTTATGGTCCAAATATCAGACCTGAAAGTGTGGACCTATCAGACCTGAAATTGTGGACCTATCAGACCTGAAAGAGTGGACCTATCAGACCTGAAAGTGTGGACCTATCAGACCTGAAAGTGTGGACCTATCAGACCTGAAAGTGTGGATGGACCTATCAGACCTAAAAGTGCGGACGTATCAGACCTGAAAATGTGGACCTATCAGACCTGAAAGCCTAGATCTATCAGACCTGAAAGTGTGGACCTATCAGACCTGAAATTTTGGACCGATCAGACCTGAAATTTTGGACCCATCAGACCTGAAAGTGTGGACCTATTAGACATCAAAGTGTGGACCTATCAGACCTGAAATTGTGGCCCTATCAGATCTAAAAGTGTGGACCTATCAGACATGAAATTTTGGACCTATCAGATCTGAAATTTCGGACCTATGAGGCCTAAAATTGTGGACCTATCAGACCTGAAAGTCTGGACCTATCAGACCTGAAAGTCTGGACCTATCAGACCTGAAATTTTGGACCTATCAGAACTTAAAGTGTGGACCTTTCAGACCTGAAATTGTGGACCGATCAGACCTGAAATTTTGGACCCATCAGACCGGAAAGTGTGGATTACCGCGTGTTACGATATCAGAGTGTAGCCTTACACTAAATACATACTAAAATAACAATAACGTGTTTTGAAACATGCTATTTTCAAATAGACAACACCACCTAAAGGTGGGGTGTCACAGCTTTTTGACGTCATATTGAACAATTAGCACTTTGTGTGTTATTGTGTAGATTTTGTTT
>MUZC01001309.1:455414-477137 GCA_002072015.1 Radix auricularia
GAGGAATCCGCTGAACGCAGGTCTCTTTGTGGCACATATGGTGAAATGAGCTCACTCAGGTACAATGGCATTCTTTTGTTGTTTAAACACTGGTGGCAAATTGATGCGATCTTGTATTCGATTCTTGCCTTAACAGGTAGCCAGTGTAAGGAGCGAAGAAGGGCGGTTGCTGAGACCCGCTTCGATTTGCACATAACCAGGCGTGCGGCACTGTTCTGAATACGCTGGAGCCTGGCAATTTTGTCTTCGGGCAGACCGGCGAGTAGTGCGTTGCAGTAGTCCATTCTCGATAGTATTAGGGCAACTGCCAATGTTTTTGCAGAGTCAGTGGACAGGTAAGGTCTTATTTGGCCTAATCTACGTAATTGAAGGTATAGACCTCTGCATAGATTGGATATGTGGTAGTCAAATGACAGTGTACAGTCAAGGATCACACCGAGGTTCCTCACCTTGTCGGCTAAAGGGACCTGACAATTCATGATATTTAGCGAGTTGGTACCCCCAACATTTAACAATTTGTGTCTGGTTCCGATGAGGATTACCTCTGTCTTTTCTTCATTCATTTTCAGTTTGTTTTCAGCCATCCATGTGTAGACACTGGTAATAGCACCACTGACTTTCACTGCAAGACGAGGAACCTCTGCGGGAACTGCAGAGTCGTACAATTGCGAGTCATCAGCGAAAAAGTGGTAGGAGACGCCAAACGGTTTGATAATGTCACTGAGTGGGTATGTATACATGATAAAAAGCACGGGGCCTAAGACTGATCCCTGTGGTACTCCATACTTTAAGACCGAGCGTGCTGAGACAGCTCCATTTACCACGACACTTTGGGTACGTTCGGTCAAGTAAGACCTGAGCCAACTGAGGACAGTACCCAGGCATCCAAAGGTGGTGGAGAATCTGGTAAGCAGGATCTCATGGTCGAGTGTGTCAAAAGCTGCTGACAGGTCAAGCATTGAAAGCAAAGATACCTGACCGGAATCGGACGCACGTAGTAGATCGTTCAATACCCTGATCAGTGTTGTCTCCGTGCTACGACACTTCCTGTATGCAGACTGAAACGGCTCCAAGAGGTTGTGTTGCTCAAAGTGGGCTAGCAACTGTGCCAGTACAACACGCTCAAGAACTTTTGACAGGAAGGGCAAGTTTGAGACTGGTCGGTAGTTCTTCAGGCACTCAGGGTCAAGATTTGACTTTTTCAGTAGGGGCTTGACAAGAGCATGTTTGAATGACTGGGGTACTACACCTGTAGTCAGCGAGATGTTTATGATCTGTGTAATGGCTGGGACAAGCGCATCAAGACAGTCCATGAACAAGGAGGCAGGAATCGGGTCAAGATCACATGATTTTTTAGGCATTTTCACAATAACGTCCTTGATGTGATTTTCAGACACACATTGGAACTCACTGAGGGGGGAATTCCGAAAGGTGGGGTCGGTGCCAACCTGTGGTGTACAGTGCGGCATGTTTTGCCTAATCAGCTCAATCTTGTCTATAAAGAAACGATTAAAATAGTCAGGAAGATCAGCGAATGGAATTGAGGATGGTAACTCAGTCTTACTGGCTCCGCCCATCAGCTCAGAGGTCACTCTAAACAATTCTCTGGGAGAATCCGCGCCATCAATCTTCTCACAAAGGTGAGAGGTCTTTGCGTCCCTGATTACGCGGTTGACCTTGTTTTTCTCATTTAAATAGACTTGTCGATGCACTGTCAGGCCGGTTTTCCTGTACTTTCTCTCAGCACGACGGCGCAGCTGCTTTGCTGTCTTGATGGCGTCCGTCATCCAGGGTGCCGATGGCCGGTCAGAAACTGAACGAGTGACAAGAGGGGCGTATTTGTCGAGCAGCGTTCTTAAGCAGGTATTATAGTAGGTCGATAGGTCAGTGTCGTTCGGTCTCCTCAACATTTCAGCCGCGTCTGTTCCAAAGGAGGTAATGTTTATGTCTCTCAGTTTACGAGAGGTCACTGACTTCCTTGTTTTTCTAGGTATCGACAGTTTTAAGTCAAAGGAAACCAAAAAATGGTCTGACAGACCTTTATCTTCTATTAACAGATTTGCTACTAGATTCGGAGCGTTAGTGACTAGCCAGTCAATAGTATGACCTCTTACATGTGTCGGCACATTTATGAGTTGGTCCAAGCTGCGCTCTTTAAGTGCCCTTTTCACCTGCGTTGCATATGTCTCACCGTTACTTTCAAAATGAAGGTTGAAGTCTCCGATGACGAAAAGATCATTAGTTGAAATGTAACGGTCGAGAAGATCCTGAAACTCCTGAACAAATAACTTGGGTGTGAGTTTGTTCTTTTTGCTTGGGGGTGGGCGATACATGAACACGATGGTCAGAGTTCGGTGGCGGTATTTAATGCGGAGTTCACACATGCTGAAGGTGGATGTTGATGACGAGTCTGGACGGATTTTGATCGAGTTTGCTAGTTTTTCTTTGTAAAGTATAGCTAGACCACCACCTCTGCCTGTCTGGCGGGGAATGTTCGTTGATAAAAAGCCTTTGGGCGTCATCTCCGCAATCCTGGGCTCATCACCAGCCTCCTTGAACCACGTTTCGCTTAAAAATGCAATGTCAAACTTTCCATCAATAATTGTGTCTGCGAGTTCCAGGGTTTTGTTACCACATGACTGGGCGTTTAGGTGCATGATCTTGATGCAGTTTTTAAGGACATGGCTGGGTAGAAGGGATGCAGCGTGAGACCAGCGAGAAGCCGTTCGAGGCGGCGTTTGTGCCGGTGTGGTGGGTATACGGTCCGCATCTGTGTGGGGTGTCTGAGACAAGCCATGACACAGACGATATCGACGTCCAGCTCGAGTTCCACGTTTTGTTGCGGTTCGATGCCCAATACCAAGTTTTCGTATGATGTTGAACACTTTGGTATCGAGTTTTTTCCTAGCGTTCAGACATAGACACCCTATTTGTAAGAGAATGTTTCTTTCCATTTATATTATTAAATAGTAGGACATGTGTGTTAAACACAGAAAATACTCGGTGTAATGTGCGCCGTAACGGAAAACCAGTCTTTGTTTACATAGGAGAGGTGGACCATAGCAATGTTTACGTTTGACGAGAGCTCAGTAAATGTTTATAGTGTGTGGCTGATCTTGGTTGTATTTGATAGTTAATTTAGTATTTGGTTCATAATTATGAAATAGTGAGACTAAACACAAAAATAGAATACACCACTATCTGGGAAAATCCTTCACTGATATATTAGTATAAAAATTATATCTCCAAAGATAGAATAGAAAATACAAATACCGAAAAACAGAGGACGAAAAACACACACACTGCTGCCGGAAGGCGCAACACACAAAAAAACTGCTGTATATATTAAAGCATTTAATAAATCAATAACGTAAGTTCTCATAAGAAAATTAAATTTTGCTGTGAAATAATATACTTGTAGAAACACCAGGATTGCCAAAGATGAATAAAAAATTATTTACAGGCTTTTAAAAAAAACACACCAAAAGTAGTGAAATCGCGGGATTCCGAAATGCCGTTTTTGGAAGATTTCGGTGCGTCTGCAGCATCTGACTTATCATTGGCATTGAGGACATCAGTACAAGTCAACAGCCAGAGACAGCTGAGGCTACTGTTTCTAATTTGATTATCGCTGACACTTATTCATTTTCTAAATTGGTTATTTGAAGGTATGTCTGGACCCACGATCTTTCAAATGAGTTGAAATTGCAGCTGATTCGTGTTTATAATTGCAAATGTTATAAGGGCCTTTTGTAATTATTGTGTGTTGTTTCCGCAAAACAGCGACCGTCATAATAGCGACTTCAAAATAGCGACTGTATCAAAACAGTGACCGTAATAATAGCGACTGCATCATAACTGTAACAAAAAAACGACTTTTATTATTATTTTTTGCTTGTGATAATGTTTGACAAATTTACTGTACCTAGCCTACGATGGAGTTTATAAAATCAAGAAAAGGATGACATAATAAGCCATGTAGGATTTTTGTAGAGAAGGGACAACACAAAATTAAATACAATCAACTGGAGGTGTGTTTAAATAAATTTTGGTGTTTTAAGTGTATGCACATTTTCGGGACGCATTTTAAAAAAATAGTCTGTAAAAAAATTAAAAATATAACTGCTATTACTTCAGTCAAATATATTTTGCAGAAAGCTCGATAGGGACTAGCTAACATAGATGCAATCGGTTAATTGAGGGGGATTGCGGTGGTAGGGGCAGAGGTGGCTTGTGGCTGCTTTTTTAAACTAGAGACAGTTCGACTACAGGGCATTTTAATACTCGGATGTTTCGACCCTCGTTTTTACCCTCGTGAAATTGTTATTTTTATTTCTTCGAATTTAAAAAAAAATTAAACATAATATATTTTAATATTATTATCTATTAAAAATTAAAAACGGCATGGAATAGTTATTTTCAATGTATTATTTATCACTATAAAGTATATACACTGAAATCTTTTTAGAACCACTGTGTTACGTGAACGGTTGGACAAGAATAGCTTTGCCCCCCCCCCTGTATACGCCGATGCGTATTTTTGCTAAAAATGTGACAGAAATTTTATTTATAACAATCAATAATGTACTCAGTTATAATTGCAGATATAATTCTTTTTTTTATTTTTGATATGTGTACACTGTCTTCAATGTAATAAACTTGCGGGGACTTTAGTTCAGTTTTATGGTAAAAAAAAATATGACATTTTTCTAAAATGTAGGGGATGCAAATAACCCCCTGTATACGCCCATGGACCTATCAGACCTGAAAGTGAGGACCTATCAGAACTGAAAGTGTGGACCTATCAGACATTAAAGTGTGGACCTATCAGACCTGAAAGTGTGGACCTATCAGAACTGAAAGTGTGGACCTATCACCATGTACCAAACCCCATCGTGCGATGTAATTAACGCGGACTAAAGTACAGAACAGATCCGGAATCTGAACTGTCTCCGCTAGCTCTAATAGGCTCTTTTTTTAGCCGTTGGCTTCTGACTTAACTTTGCAACTTCCCCATAAATCTAGCTCAAGAGAAAGTGATATTTACTCCCAGCCTATAATAAACAGTTTTTTCCCCAGAGAAACTAGCATTTACCCTTTGGCTATTACAGTTATCCCAAGAGATTTTGGCAATTACTCCTTTCCTATATTTATTATTTAAAAAGTGATATTAACTTGTTTTTTGTGTTATGTTGGGCCCTTTAGTTCAGTGCATGTATTTCTCAAAGTTTTTGTACAGAAATCAGAGACCCTTATGTACGTAACTGTTATATTTTTAATTGACTAGTTCTAATGATTTTTTTTTAATTAAAAAATTTAAAAAAGCCAGCCTTAAAAATTTACATTATAAAACTCTTTTTTTTCCTTTTCGAGATTTGTTTATTTGCCAACAAGCGTTGACATCTTTTGAATTTCTCATAATAAGTCAAAGTCGAAAATTGAACGAAAATATCGATCCATGTCTCGTTACGTCCCTCCACCAATGAGCTTCGCTTTCATAGAAAACCTTCATTGAAAACCGAATTTTCGTTTGCCCCCGGTAATATGAACGGGCGGCTAGAGTGAATAGCTTAACATGTTGTGGATTGGTGCAAAATACAGACGTCCTCCTTAGCTTGGTAAGATGTGTCACCCCACCCCCATCCCAACCTGCCAAAACCTTTCCACAGTCCCAAGTGTTGGACTTGTGTGCTTCATTTACTAATGAATACTGCGATACCGAGACATTGATGTCGACTCCTAGATAGACTCCATGTGATGACGTCATTCAGAATGTGATTATGTAAACAAAAATTATTTACAGTAATATGGCGTCATAAATTTTGAGCGTTCTCGCAAATTTCGGATTATCTCCTTCAAGAAACATGATATGTCTTCGAGAGTGAAGTAATTCGTTAACATTCGAGTACGATTACGTGCTAACCACCCCGGAAATCATCAACCAACATCAGACCTCAATATGTATCACTGCAAATAACACGATATCCGAATACAAGTTCAATGTACTTATGTGTTTGTATTCAAGCATGGCAACGAGAGTTTCCAAACACCGTACTTCCAGGAAACCTCGGGTAAAGAAAATTGAAAATATCTTTGGAGACTCGTCCCGGCTAGGAGTTGAAGTAAGTAGAGCGACAGGACAGCCGACCATCAAGTGACCATGGGCTACAAACTGGACATGGTCAACAGGGACCCTAACGGAATCAATGACCACGTCAAGGTAAGTTTGAAGCTACGTCATCGTTGCTTCACCCATTTCTGGAAATAAAACTGTTGTGTTTGTTTTTTTTTTTATCCCTTACAGACCATAAAAGGTCCATGGGAGCAAGTGAAGTAGCGTTCACAAGTTTCATTGACCACTAACGAGCATGGGATTGTGTGGTTAGCACAATGCCCCGGGGACCTTGCCAGCACCACGGCTCGAATTCGCGACTCGAGTTCTTACAAAGGTTTGGTAGTCCAGCTCGCTACAGCTTAGACCACCGCGCCCCCTAGTTGTGTTATTTTAGGCTGTGTTCTTGTAGGTTGTGTTCTTTTAGGTTGTGTTCTTGTTGGTTGTGTTATTGTAGGTTGTGTTCTTTTAGGTTGTGTTCTTGTTGGTTGTGTTCTTTTAGGTTGTGTGATTGTAGGTTGTGTTCTTGTAGGTTGTGTTCTTTTAGGTTGTGTTCTTGTTGGTTGTGTTCTTTTAGGTTGTGTTCTTGTAGGTTGTGTTCTTTTAGGTTGTGTTCTTGTAGGTTGTGTTCTTGAAGGCTGTGTTCTTGTAGGTTGTGTTCTTGTAGGCTGTGTTCTTGTGGGTTGTGTTCTTGTAGGTTGTGTTCTTGAAGGTTGTGTTCTTGTAGGTTGTGTTCTTGTAGCTTGTGTTTGTTTCAAGATTTCATCAGTTCTCTTTAAATCTAACAATAGTTTGAATTCTATTTTTGCTAATTTTCAGCAATTTGTTTTTTTGTTGTTTTTTTAAAAAAAAGCTGTTGTTGTTTTATTTTTAATTTAGAAAACGAATTTTATAATAAGTATTTTTATTTAAAAGCAATCTTAATTTAAAATTATGTCTACTTCTGATTTTTTAAAGAACATTTAAAATTTGAGGTTTTGGAATTATTCTAGATCATATTTTGGATGCTTGGTGTTGTCAAAACTTTCACAGCTGTTGAAACAATATCCATCTGTCATAATCCTCAAGTTTTCAGACATACTAGGAGCGAAAAACTTGGTGATTTTTTTGGCTGCTCTCAAAGCAGTTAAGAAAGCCAATAATTTTATTTATTAAAAGATGTATGTGTGAACAATGCCAAACACCATCGCGACCATGCAAGTCTAGGGTGGATAGTTTTAACGCTTTAGATGAAAGCTTTTATTAATTCACAATATCATATTAGTTTTTTTAATTCTAAAACTTGATGCGCATCTACTTTGAGTTAATTTTAAATACTGTTTAAAGAAATTGTTGAGGATGCAGATTACAACTGTACAACACATCATTTCATAAACAGCTTTTTTTTTTCTTTTTTTCCTGTATAATCATTTGATTTATAAATTACGAAACTATGACACTTAGGAATTTATAGTTGGTCGGGAACGTCATTTGTATTGATTCAATTTGTTTAATACTTTAAAAAAAAAAAAATTAAGATAAGATTTACAAACTATACATTGAATATTGGATACAAATTTAAAAAGTAATGAATAGTGGCATCATTTTACAAGTTAGGTCATCTAAAGGAAAGCATTCAATGAGTGAAAATAATTGCCTATTTTATAATATTGACATCCGTGTAATATTAAGGTTCTGTTTGATGAAGTCTTCGCCGAGCCGGACGGTGCCCACTCCATCAACTGTGTCTGGAACTGCGCCTACAAATGTTTCAACGGCTGCAAGAACGCCTACTACAAGTCAATGACCTGTTGGTACGGCATCCCCCTGGCCATGTGCTGGGGCTGCGAGTTCGCCTACATCACCTTCTGGCACGTGTGGTATGTGACTCCGTGTTTGAGGATCTACATGATATACTGCGGATGTCTACAGAAGTTCTACGGCACGTGTCTGGCGTGTTACTGCCAGCCGCTCTGGGAGGCTTACAGTTACTGCCTCAGCAACATACGGGTGACGAACACGAGGGAATAACTCCACCTGGATCTCCAGATCCTCGTCATCACTTGAAGCGGGAAGACACGGTGCATCATGTGTCATAACCTAGTGCCTTACCTCTGTGCCATCCATTTGCTTTATGTTGTTAATTAGTAAGGAGGTGGCTAGAGTTTACTTTCTTACCTCTGCTGCTTGATCTTTCGAAGATTGCGAATAGAAATAAATTAAATGTAATCATTTTTTAAAATTACAATTTTTAAGTGAAATATTTTTTTCCGAAATAATAATGATGAACATTAATTGCATTAAAAATAACTTTTATAATAAATGTAGGGTCGTGAATGAGAACGATTCTATGATTATTTTTTTTTAAAATCCGCATATGGTCTCACATATTTTATTTGTCACCATGTTATAATAATAGAAAGTTCTTTCCCCCCCCCCCCATACTATGTGTTCACCTTAAATATTAAAGGGGCGTGTCAAAATATACCAGAACAAAACCAAGGTTGTAGCAACGAACGTCAGTTTTTGATTACATTATATTATGATGGCAAGCAGATTAGTTGGGCATTGGCCGATATCAGTCAAGCATATTAGTTGGGCATTGGCCGCTGATCAGTCAAGCATATTAATTGGGCATTGGCCAATGATCAGTCAAGCAAATTAGTTGGGCATTGGCTAATGATTAGTCAAGCAAATTAGTTGGGCATTGGCTAATGATCTGTCAAGCATTTTTAATTTTTTAAATATGTTTTGCTTTTAGCTTTCTATAATGAAAATTATTTTTTTTACTAAGTCACAACATAAAGTAAGGCCATTTAAAATTGGCGAATGGATATCTATGAGTGTTGTGATAGACTCATGAGACCTGTGTAGTGTTAGACTCATAAGACATGTGTAGTGATAGACTCATGAGACCTGTGTAGTGATAGACTCATGAGACCTGTGTAGTGATAGACTCATGAGACCTGTGTAGTGATAGACTCATGAGACCTGTGTATTGATAGACTCATGAGACCTGTGTAGTGTTAGATTCATGAGACCTGTGTAGTGATAGACTCATGAGACCTGTGTAGTGATAGACTCATGAGACCTGTGTAGTGATAGACTCATGAGACCTGTGTAGTGATAGACTCATGAGACTTGTGTATTGATAGACTCATGAGACATGTGTAGTGATAGACTCATGAGACCTGTGTAGTGATAGACTCATGAGACCTGTGTAGTGATAGAGTCATGAGACCTGTGTAGTGATAGACTCATGAGACCTGTGTAGTGATAGACTCATGAGACTTGTGTAGTGATAGACTCATGAGACCTGTGTATTGATAGACTCATGAGACCTGTGTAGTGATTGACTCATGAGACCTGTGTAGTGATAGACTCATGAGACCTGTGTAGTGATTGACTCATGAGACCTGTGTAGTGATAGACTCATGAGACCTGTGTAGTGATAGACTCATGAGACCTGTGTAGTGATAGACTCATGAGACCTGTGTAGTGATAGATTCGACCAATAGGTCAAAATACTGTGATACTAAATAAATCTGGCAATATTTTGAATCTGTTTCTGTTGAATGAAGAGCGTAATGTTATTTCAGCAGTGTGGTATTTTCTATTAATTTTTTTATTTATATATTTAACCTGTGATAAACTTGCTTTAAATTCAATAAAAGTAATTTCTAAAAAAATAATAGCAATATTTAAAATCGTGTTTCTTTTGTTTTCTTATATGTGCATGTCAATGTGCGACAATTTGTTTACTTTTAAGTACATTAAATGTCATCTTGTTTCTTCTGTGACGTCATTAACATTTAAAAGTTACGGGTTACGCCACTAGCTACGCTGCTAACTGCGTCGCTCACTATGTCACTTGTTACGTCACTCATTATAGCCCCACTGGTTACGCTGCTAACTGCGCCGCTCACTATGTCACTTGTTACGTCACTCATTATAGCCCCACTGGTTACGCTGCTAACTGCGCCACTCACTATGTCACTTGTTACGTCACTCATTATAGCCCCACTGGTTACGCCATTGATTAAGCCGATGAATGTGTAAATAGTCAATAAGATATTCCATTGTTCACCGTGTCACTCGTTCCGCCCTCAGTCCACGTCCTGCTGGTGGTGGCAGTCATCGAACCATGTCTCCTGTTCCTTCTGACGTCAAGGTCTTACTTGACGGTGAGACTGCTATGACGTACCCGTAAGAACATGGGCATCGGCCACTGACCTCCCGGTGATTGAAACAATAACAATGCATGCTCCACTTTCAACCCCCACCCCTTCACCTCAGTATGGCGGCACGAGGTTCGTGACGCTCGGCGCGTGCCACCTTGATCTACAATCCCGTTATTATATTTAAATAAACAGAGTCAATAAAATTGAAAAAAAAAACGGTTGGGCCGAAAAGTTCACCAGAAAATGATCTTCCTCCCCCCCCCCCCCCCGCCCAATCCTTTGTGTTCACCTTAAATATTTTGGGGGCGTGTTGAAATATACAATAACAAAACCAAGGCTGCAGCAACGAACGTCATTTGTTGATTACAATATTATGATGGCAACCGTTTTAGTTGGGCATTGGCCAATGATCAAAGTAGCAAGCAGTCAAGCATTAAATCAAAGGTCCCAGTCAAAGATTAAAACCCACTAAGCCAGCTAACTAACCCGATTGTTGGAAACAAAATAATAAATAGATTTGAAATACAAATTCAAATACTTGGTTTTATAATTTAATAAAAATAAGACATTTTTTTAAAAAATCATTTTATCTTGCTTTTACGGCACATTTTGTTTACATTAGAGTCAAGTGCTGTGGAATACGTTTCAAATATTTTGTCTCTTCCTGGAGCGGAAAGAAGCTACAAAGAGTAAATAATACATTCTTAAAGTCATGAAAATGTCTGAAGGACAAAATAGAGAAAAACTGAAGTAATTAAACTATAATTTTAAACTATTATTAGGCCTATTAGGCCTATATGAGAAATATATAACATTGAGAATAGAACTGCGATAAAAGCGTTTAAATAAAATCAAATATACACAAACCAATTCAATGAAATCAAATATACACAAACCAATTCAATGAAATCAAATATACACAAACCAATTCAATGAAATCAAATATACACAAACCAATTCAATGAAATCAAATATACACAAACCAATTCAATGAAATAAAGTTTTATTAATTTACTAATAAAATTGTAACAATCATTCAATAAAGCTTTAATTTATTGTTTAAATTACAAAACGTGTATGTGTATCTCTGTATGAACTATTGTTTTAAATTTTATGTGTCTGCAATATTTGGTTTAAATGGTGGGACCTGAAAACGTCGATTTGAAAGCCAGCTTAATTTTGTTCTATAAAATTTTTGAGGCAATGTAGATAAAAAAAAAAAAGTCATCTGAAACTAAATAATTTTTAATTTTATTTCAATAGTCAATAACATTGTAAACAAACAGTTCAAATGGTGCGACATTCATAATCCTACAAGGCTAAAAATTACTGAAGTATCTCTAAAATTGTTGATAAAACTAAACCTACAGTAATACAACGATGAATGTATCATTAAAAAGTACTAAAATCATGTCTATCTTAAAATCCTTGTATGAAATGATCGCTAGGAAAGCCACATCGTACCTTTCACAACGGTCGTAATGCATGAATTCACGTGCTTACCTTTATATGGGTCGAATCCAGCGCTGATCGCTGCTGACAGGACACCACCCCCCCCCTCTTCTCCGCTCTCTCACGCCCCATGACTTTAGGCCCACACTTAAGGTCGTCAATAATATTTGCAGCAGTTATTATCACAACGCACCGACAAGAACGTTTCAGACCCGATTCTCTCTTGCACAAATAAACAAAAGCCTCGTTTTGAGCCTCGTTTTGAGAATCGTTTCAATCAGTCAGACAAAAAAGGTGAAGGGTGGTTGGGGAGACGGGTGAAGACGGTATTTTGACTTAGCAAGACCCCCAGTACAGGAATCTGTTTGATTGGTCAATCAGACATGCGTGGAAACTAAGGACGCGTGTTTAAAAAGTCTGGGGAGTGATTTATGAAGTGTCACTTCACCAGCAGTCGCCTGTCGTTAAAACAAAAGAAGGTTTTTACAAAAGCCTAAAAATTTGGATATCGGACTTTGTTGAAATCTCTTACTGCTCTGCATTAGCTGAAATAAACTTCCAGGATGGGCTACGAACTGGACATGATCAACAGGGACCCCAACGGCCTCAATGACCACGTCAAGGTATGTGTTTGCCGGACTTGACAGTGAAACTGATAGGGTTGTTATTTAAAAAATGTATTTGCTTTACGTCATACTGGGGGCTAAACTTTAAAAAGTATGTTCATTCACTTTTAAAAGGTAGACTTCTGAAATGTGGTCCAATAGTTTGAATATACAACAGGCGCATTGTATTATTTATACTGCAACAAAGTATATTTACATTTCTATGGAAGACTAGCAAATTTATTTTCATATTTTTTGGTTCTATAATACGTTTGTTGTTCCGAAGTACTTGAACAGAAATATGGGTAAGCTTCATTAAAAAATACATAATTTAAAAAAAAAACACCACACAAAAAACAACATCTATAATGTATTTGAAAAATCAAATTTATACTTGATTCTAACATCATATCAATTTTTACATAACAGAACCAAGACAGTCATTGACAGCCACAAATAATATGACAATGCAAATGATTTTCACCAACTGACTTTGGTCTTTTTTCTCTGATTGTTTGATATACCACCACTCATAGATAGAAGATTAATTTTAACTTATTCGGCTACCAAAAGTTGTTGACCATAGCTTTCAGAGTCGACAGATAGAACATAGTGGAGAACGTGTGCCAGAAGCTTTTTGGATTTAATCTCATTGACTTTTGGGCGAATACAATTAAACGTGCAAACAACAATTCGATTTATTAAGCTAAAATTAAATAATTTGCATTCAGTATTTTCTAGGAACAGAACATTTCATATGTCAATAAAAGTAACAATAACATAAGTTAAAAAGTATTCTCTAAAGAAAAAAAAACACACGAAACTTTCAAGGGAGAACAACATTACATTTGAATGGATATAAATATAAACTTTGAAGGAAAAAACAAGATGAATTATAAATCAGTTTTTAATTATTTATAATAATAAGTAATTAATTTTCACTAATGATTTTTAAACTGTTTTTTTTTAAATGTAACTTTGCTCAAATGTATCAACGGATTAATTGACATTTAATTGCGCTATAAGATACTGTTAACAATAGCAGTAATAAGGTTCTTCGAATCTAGTTACTTTTAAAACTAGAATTCATGTTTACATGGAGCACACGTCAAAATATAGGGGCATTAAAATAAATGTGTGCGATTCTTTTCAATAAATACTGGGTAATAAGGTTATTGTGAACTTTTCAATTAAAAATATAGACGATATTTAATGTGTGCTGGTTATCAATCGAAGTAATATGACCACGGGAAAAGCTGATTCTATTCCTCTCATTTATAAAAAAATCTTCTTCCATTTCCAAAGTCCAGACTTTCTTTCGGGGCGAACTGAGTTTTGTGTCAAGTTTATTAATTACGCTTAATTTCAGCTTTATTTGGCAAATCATCTTTTAAATCCATAGTTATGTACTCTTTAACTTTAAATAACTTTAAAAAATACTAAAAAAACTATTTACTTCGTTTATAGTTTTTTTAAGTTCGGCTGCTGGGCCTTGAATCTTAATCGTTTGTCAAAATTTGATTGGTGCGTCAGATGCCCATCAAATAACAAAGGATAACACTTCAATGCTACTTGACCCAAAATACCGATACAAATTTTAATAATTAACTTACAAAGTTATGATATGTTTTGTGACCTGCATAGCCGTGCAATTAAGTGTTATTTTTTCAAATTTCTAAAAAACGGCCTTTTAAAAAAAAAAAAAGAGACTTTTAACAAAAACCAAATGCGAACTTAACAGAAAATATGAAAAAGTAAAAATTTTATTTAAAAAATATTTGTTGAATCAATACTTCTCATAAAACGTTAGTGAATAATGGAACTATACCCGTTGTGATAGGATTTTAAGTCATATACAGTTGTTTTGTTATCAGTGGCGTCACTAGGGGCGTGTGGTGGGCGGGCCGCCCCGGGTGGCACCATCACAGGGGGTTACACCAAAATGTAAAATTCTATATGTATGCGTTATTTGGCACTGGAAGACTCGGAGGAGTTCTATGGGTTAAGTCGTGAGGGGGTGGCACCATGAGCTACCGCCCCGGGTGACACCTCTGCTTTTTATACACGACTATACACGACTATGCACGTCAATTCCAACATGAAATTTTTTTAAATATTTGAAAAATAGCGATTTTATAATAACAACTAACAACAAAGATAAATAACTCTGAGAAAATAAATAATTTATTATTTATTTTCTTTCCAGGTCTTGTTTGAAGAAGTCCTCGCCGAGCCGGACGGTGCCCACTCCATCAACTGTGTCTGGAACTGCGCCTACAAATGTTTCAACGGCTGGAAAGGCTGCTGCTACAAGTTCTTGACCCTGATCTGTGGCATCCCTCTGGCCATCTGTTGGGGCTGCGAGTTCGCCTACATCACCTTCTGGCACGTGTGGTATGTGACCCCATGCATGAGGGCCTACATGATCAACTGCGGATGTCTACAGAAGTTCTACGGCACATGTCTGCAGTGCTACCTCCAGCCGCTATGTGAGGCCTTCAGCTATTGCCTCAGTAACATCAAAGTAACCAACATGTCTGGATGATGACGACAGAAAAACAGTTGTCACGTGACACGAGCGGTGCAAACTTTAACTGAACTCCCACACTGGAGATCAAATGCGTGTTTAACTAACAATATATTTTGACATCACAACCTATTCATGAAAATATCAGATAAGAATACATTACAAAGATGGTGCAATAAAAACAGCCGTTTGATAATAGAAGTAATTAAATTCTTTTTAAAAGAAATTCTAACTATAACAAAACAAAACAAAACAAACAAACAAACAAACAAAAAATACAAGAAAAAAAACTAACCAAAAAAAAGAGAAAACAACATTTCATTTATGTTGAATCTATGAAATCCATGTAGTAGAAATTTACTGTTTAACAGAGACCGGCCTATTTAGATACAGATACAGGGGACAGATATATTTTGTCAATTGTCTTTGATAAGTGTTTTGAAACCAAGATAATGAACTGTTGACATGTTAATAATTTAAATATTTATTACTACCTTCTGTGATAATATGGTTTATTTTTTACCACTTGTACTAAAATATCAAAAGTAAAAAAGTCAATAAATTATTTATTTCTACATCCAAAAAACTTTATTTTTACTGATTTGACAATGTGTGTGTGTGTGTTGATGTATTTATTGATATAATCTAAAGTGTATTTGCTGAAGAGCGAACACGTTGTTTGTTGGCCCAAAATTTCGACGTATATTAGCCAAACAATTTGACTCACAAAAATAATGCAATTTCTTTTCCTTTTAAAAAAATGTTTTCAATTGAGGCAGAAATTTTTAATTGAAGCATTAGCAAATTCAATAAATCTTTTCAAAATTATTAAAATTTATACAAATTTCGTAAGAATTTTTAGAATGGCCATCGTCGTGATAATAAAGCATGTCTCTCAAACACTTATACCAGGCATTGACTACTTAATAGCCACAATGTTTTCTGAGTTTGTTAATTGCTCTTATGTTTATTTAAGCTTGACATCAATACAATACATATGTACACGCCTGATAAATTTTTGTTTAAATCTGTGATTTAAAAAAGACAATCAATTAATCTCATGCAATAAGTGCAGCAGGGTTTTGAAAAACAAAGAAATCGAAATTTCGTGTCTATGGCAACATCTACAATAATACCAATTTAAAAAGTATTTGTTTGAATCAGCGCTTCTCAGCTTGGTCTACACGACCCACATAGGAGGGCACTTAATATTTCTTGAGAACCGCAAAAACGTTTACTAATGATTTGGAAATAGAAATGCTTTTAAAAAACTTTTGAACAAGAGAGAGAGAGAGAGAGAGTCGGAGAGATAGAAACAGAGAAAGAGAGAGAGAGAGAGAAAGAGAGACAGAATAAGAGAGAAGTTATTGACACACTTGTCCAGATGTCAACGTCAATCATTCCAATGAAATGTCAAAATCGTGCCAGGCAACTCATTCCCCGTCCTCATTCACCCTACCAGGCCCCACCCACCCCATTGTGTGCATGGTTACAAGGTCAACAGTTAACCACTATTTAAATACAGTCTCAAGTACAGCCACTGTCAATAGGTGATATCAATGAAGGCCACAATGCGACACGGTATTAGTTGGGGGAAACAAAGCTGAAATTAATCTCAACTTCTTTCCACACACACTGCGTTCATCAAATAATAAGGTGAGGGGAGGGGTGGGGTATACAAGATATTTATAATCTATCTAATATGAGACAAGATATTTATAACTTATCTAATATGAGACAAGATATTTATAACTTATCTAATATGAGACATGATATTTATAACTTATCTAATATGAGACATGATATTTATAACTTATCTAATATGAGACAAGATATTTATAACTTATCTAATATAAGAAAAAATATTTATAATTTATCTAATATAAGAAAACATATTTATAACTCATCTGACATGTGCTCAGACATTTATAACCCATCGACACAATAAGTACATTCATCGGTTGCCGGTAGCATAGGGAAGCCGCCAAACAAATTTCCAGAAAATTGGCCAATAAAATAAAAAAAGCTTAACATTGTAGACTGCTAAGAATTTTAAGCGAATTGAATTTGGAAGAAAAAAACTGCTTAATTATTGTACATCAGGGTTTGAATTGCCTATAGTTTGTAATCATGTACAGAAAAATCGTATGTACAAGGTTTGATCAAGAATGTTTTGTAGCCAGCGGCCAGCACCCTTCCCGGAAGTGAACTCAACAACTTTCTCAAGTTTCTTGGCAATCAGGGGCTAAAATAATATGTATGCAGCTTACTTATATGAGAATAAAAAAAATTTAAGGACCCCCGGGCAAAATTGCTGCAAAATGTAAAATTTAAAAAGACCCGTTGATTTTAATCTGGATCAGGATGATATACTTGTTTGTCATTATGTTTCAATGTTGTGTAGAATCAAAGCTTTAAAAATTTATCCCCGAAAGAAAGAAAGAAAGATTTGGGGCACTCAGCTCCAAAGAAGGTGACTTTAAAAAAAGCTTAGTATTCTATAGAATTTTAATATGGGCCATCATATTTTCACATACCAAGTTTAGTAAAAATCCGTCCATTTTCTCAATAGCCACTGTGTAAAAAAAAATAATAAAAAAAAATAATAATAATAATTAAATCCTTAATATTAACGTGTGGTGTCTAAGCCCGTGCGACCGACCGACAGTGCCGAAAAAACTTTGGATCAATTTTTAACCCACGTTCTCCTAAGCTAGCGAGCTGAAATTTTGCAGGCAGACTCATGCCAATGATAAAAATGATTTATCAAAATTTCAAATCGATCGAATGGACAGTAATACACTTATTGAATTTTAAAATTATTTTATTTATCTCTTTATATCATGTTTCTTTTTGGAGATGGAGTGTTATGGTGCGTAATATGTTCAACAACCTTTCCTGTCGCGCAACAAGGTGCGCATTACATTGACAATACTTTTTAAAAATATGTTCACGATAGGTGCGCATTACATTAAACACGTTTTACGAGAAATAACTAGAATTTTGTATTTTCGGAATTGTTTTGCCCTGCGTATTATAATGAAAATCCTTATAGTTATGTCTCGTATATAAAGGATTTATAGTGCAAAACCTGGTCTTTTACGTTATATATATATATATATATATATATAAGTCATGTTAAGAAAACGACATTTTGGAACCCAGCCCCCACCCTAATAAGAGGTATTTTAACATTTTTATTCCGGAAACTTTTACGACAATGTACTATAAGACAATAAGAGCTGCCCATTCAAAAACTGTTTGAATGCTGACGAGTACTAACCGAGGCAATTGGGTCTCGAATTGATTTCTCCTGATTATCGGAAAGATGGGACGCGGCATGGACCAATTGCTGGTCATTTGATGAGATCGATGGATCGCTCCTGTCCGATACGAGGCTGCTGGTTGGTATGTTGACATAGCTACGACTGGAGACTGTCGTCAGGCAAAGTTTGCAAAAACGAAAGAGAAAATCTTCGATATAAAATAAGTTTACAATAATATACTTATTGCAGCCAGTCCGGGGTTTAGGAGTGACGGGGTAGCAGTCGATCGAGGGAGTCAGAAAAAGTGTTGATATTTTTTGTTTGTGGCGTAGGTACAGAAGAGCCATCAGAAAACCAAAATGCCGGAATACGAATTGGATATGGTCAACAGAGATCCAAACGGTCTCAATGATCACGTCAGGGTATGTGGTGTGTGTTACATAAGTTATTTATAATGTTTTATTGAGATGAGTTAATTTTAGTTACCCTCTCTCTTTGGTGTGGAGATTGCGTGTGTACTTTGTCAAGGCGAAGCCTTTAAGAAGTATAATAGAATGCGCTTCAAATTCTGCACGTAATATCTAATGTTCTAAATTAATCGGGAATATTATTATCTCAACTTTTATACGAAATTTAGTATAATTAAGGGTGCGCACTCTTGTTGAAAGCGCTTGTCTTATTACTATGGGTGTTTGACGAGTCTGACGTGTCTGACGTATTTCCTGATTCGTTTTTATAACTTGTTTCCATATAGACCTGCTCTTTACACATTTGTATTTTCAAGTTCATGTATTAAATGGCATTTAAACTTAAACCCGTGGACTGAGATGACTTTGTCCAAGCGTACCATACCCCTGGCATGAAAAATTTGTAGCAATCTTACATTTGACATGTCACTATCTTACAGTGGGCATGTGACTTTATTAAATTGGGCATGTGACTATGTTAAACTAGGATGTAAATATCTACTATAGGCATTTCAATATCTTAAATTGGTCATATGAATATTATCTAACTGTAACTATGTTCAAATTCTAAGCTGCACCAACCAACCAGTCGAGGAGGCAAATTAGGGTTGAGTTAAAACAGAGAATATAGTCAAATAAGCATTCTACAGCTACCAATGTTAAGTTACATCTTTACTGCCAGTCTAAATCATTGAAAAGTTGACATTGCTTAAGGAAATCTTTGTGAGAGTTAAAACACAAAAATTACAATTAACTTAATTTTCCTTTAACCTATAGAGTTTGTTGTGTTTAAAACTGAATGCTTGTCTGTAACAGCGCCAAAAATATTAAATCCTTTCATGTTTGACGACCCTACACAATTTTATGTCGTTTTAAATTGTAGACTTTGAGAGTCTATGAGTCACATTCACATTGGCAAAGAATCAGTTAGATCTACATCATTTAAAGTACTGTGCACAAAAAGTCTGAGCAGACGTGAAGATGAGGAAGTTCCCCAAAAAATGAGTTGGAAATAAATGTAAACAAAACTACAATAATTACAATGACATTTTGAAGATATTTCCTTCACACATTTACTTTGTGTGATACATTTTTAGAAAGATAAATTATTTTCTGCCTTTAGTAATAAAATACACTGTTTACAAACTTATTTTTCTTTTTAAGAAAACTTTTAAGTTGCTGACTTAAATTAATGGACAGTTGCGAAATCATTTCTTAGTCGCGCTTTGAATTCTTACAAGGTTCTCGTTAAATAGACTCTAGCGAAACAGCCATTTAAAAATTAACTGTGAAGTCCTATCCTCACCTCAATGAAGCTGACAGGTCAAAAGCCAAAAACGTTTACTTTGTGAGCACAGATCGTACAAAAAAAAACAGAAAGTTGACCTAAGAAATATGTTTACAGTTCTTGTCTACATATAACGTCACTGGAGTAAGGAATATAGAAATAAAAAAGAATACATTTTCGTTCCGAAAAAAGAAACATTTCTTTGGGGGCTTTTAAAATCTGAAAAAGTTTAATACAATCATGATAAGAAAAAGACCTTGTAGAAGTGGAGTCGAACAATGAATGTCGGAAAAAATTCGATTGAATGTAAAGGAGAGTTATTTATGCATTTCGTTTTAACATATTTAAAACAAACATTTTCTTCACGTCTAGATTTCTACATTTTTTAAGAATTATCTTTTAAATGATTGGTTACTTTCTCGTGCATTGAAGATATTTTAAAAATAATTCGTAATTTTATTCGCTATCAAATTGTTTCAAATAGTAATTATTTCAGTTTTTTTGTTTTTTTTTAAAGTGTACAATTATTTTAATTCAAACCAATCAAGTGCATTGGGCTTTTAGGAAGTACGGCCTTACTGTGAAGGAAAAGGAAATAGATTTTGAAATATTAAGTCCGCCTCGCTAACTAACGACTTCCAATCATTCAACTACAGCTTGACAAAAGCCCAGTGCGCGAAAATTTGGAAAAATCAAAAACGATTTGACAACTGCCTTAAAATTCTCGAAATAAAAAGTTAAGGTGCAATGAACGCCATTCATAATAAAATAAAAGTCTTTAAAAATAAAACCAACAACGCTCGTCCTCTTTTTTCTAACGTCTTAAATTAGTGAATAAAAGTCTATTGAATATTCGAGAAAAAGAGATTATATCGACTTTCCTTCATTGACTTTTGTAAATGTCTTAGTGGTGATCTTGGTAATATATCGTTAATTTTTAAAAACAAATTTAAAAAATTCATGACAATTGTTAGCAAGAGCCCAGTCTTTTTGGCCAGACATGTTGATGATTGGTTTCTTCCTTGACAGGTTTTATTTGAAGAAGTCCTCGCCGAGCCGGACGGCGCACACTCCCTCGACTGTGTCTGGAACTGCGCCTACAAATGTTTCAACTGCTGGAAAGGCTGCTGCTACAAGACCTTGACCCTGATCTGTGGCATCCCCCTGGCCATGTGCTGGGGCTGCGAGTTCGCCTACATCACGTTCATGCACGTGTGGTACGTGACCCCGTGCATGAGGGCCTACATGATCAACTGCGGATGTCTACAGAAGTTCTACGGCACATGTCTGCAGTGCTACCTCCAGCCGCTGTGTGAGGCATGCAGCTACTGCTTCAGTAGCATACGTGTCACGAACTATTCGGGATAACGTTGTTGAACCAATCAGCAGAGCATTCACCAGTGTTACACCAAAAAGTCGGACATGCACTGGATATTCGACCTGTTGCTGGCGTGCAGTATTTTTCGTTAATGCTCATTTATAAATTTTAAATTTGAAGACAAAAAACTAAATGACAACACAAAAAGTTATAAAAAAAGAGAGAGAGAGAAAAAAAAAAGGGGGGGGGGAGCAATCTAGAAAAAATAAGAGGAATTCAAATCTCAGTTTATCGTCTGGTCCAATCCTCAAATATATGTTATATGTTGTTATATAAATTAAAAATTGTTACCTGAAAGTTTACATCTAAACAAATGTGAAGCTGCCGTTCGTTGCTCTGTTGCTCTAGAAAGATTGGAAGTTTATTAACTTCCCGCAAAGACAGCTGTGATATTTGAGCCTTATTTCATGGGAAGAGGCTATCAAGTTTCCTCACTATTTGTTTGTTTGGTTTTTTTTTTTTTTTTTT
>MUZC01001309.1:493536-506029 GCA_002072015.1 Radix auricularia
AAAAAAAAAAAGGATGTGTTTTTTTTTTAATATTTATATTTTTTAAAGGAAAATTAAGTATTAAACGGCTTTGATTTAACACTTTTTTTCTGTTTTATTTACAAAATAGGTTTAAAATTTCATATCTATGTTAATATTATGTACTCTAAGCAGTGGTGTCACTAGTGGGGAGTAAGGGGGCAGACAGCACCGGGTGACACCATCACATAGGTTGACGCCAAAATGTAAAATTTCTGTGTGTTCCCGTTATTTGGCACTGGAATACTCGGAGGCTTTTTAAGGGTTAGGTCGTGAGGGGGGGGTGACACCCTGAGCTACCGCCCCGGGTGACACCAACACTGGTGACGCCTCTGACTTAAAGTTCGAGGCCTGAAGTTTAAGATTTGGCTGAGGTCCTCTAGCTGGTTACTTTTCCCTTGATGTTCTTATAGCTGTGGTATTTAAGCGATCCTAAAAGGTAAATTTAAAAATGTAAAAACTACATGGTTACGATAACAATATTAAAAAAAAATATTTTTTCCTAATTTTCATATGAAGTTTCTTTCTTGGGATTTACTGCCAGTGATTTTGTAAAATAAACAACACCAGAAAAAAAAAGTTATATGGTTTTAAAACTAATTTTAAACATGATTCGCTTATCTTTCGATTAAATTCATAAACAACGCTGGGTCTACCAGTGTTAAAGTAAAAACATTATCGTTGCAGTCTAGCACGAATTTCATGAGTTATAACACACAAACATGTATGACATCTTGACAGTTTAATTGGAGGAACGATTTTCTTTTTCCAAAATAATTGTGTCTAAAACTGTACTAAGGCAGTCTTAGGGTTGGTACAGGGAATGAACTGGTCACCTTCTAATTATCTGTTGATAGATGGTTGGCTTGTGTGTTATCAGGGGAGGTAATACTACCTGCTCTTTTGACTCTTTTTGAATAAGATAAGTAGATTCTCAGGCCGAATGATTTGTTAGTTTTTAATTTACTTATTCAAAGGTGTACAGTTGGGATGTTTGAGTTGGCACTAATAATTCTACAGTAGTTGGCTTTAATGAAAGTATAAAATGTAATTTTTCAGTATATTTAATGTATTATTTATTATTGGAATGTAATATTTTATAAATTAAATTATTATTAAATATAAACGATTTGTTTATCATCATTTTATTGACTGCATTATTTCTTCATTTTCTTAAATGATTGTTCAAATAAAATTGAAAAGGTACACTAAAGGTATTCTAAGGTACACTAAATGTATTCTAAGGTACACTAAAGGTATTCTAAGGTACACTATTTCAACTTTGGATTTTATTATATATTATAGACAATGTTCCCTCTAAGATTGGTTGGTCCTTGTGCAAAGTAAAAAAACTCGAGTTTTAGGGCAATATTTTACAAAATTTGCTGCTTGGTAAATCTAAACTGCTGCGCGATATATGCGTGTCCGCGCAGCTTAAAGGGAACATTGATTAGAAATATTTAAAATATAAATATCACCACACACCACCCCAGCGCTTCCTATATTCCACTTTTTTTTTTAAACATTGTCATTTAAAGCTCCCATTGACACCACGCTGACGGTTCCGCACAGGTTTACCTTTCATTGTTGTCACCTGTGATTGGTATTGGCACAGCCTTGAATGCCAGGAGTAGGGATCCGAGCTGAATGTCAAACTATAAAAACCTTTCCCCCACGCCCCACCCCGTTATTTGGAAGGCACGCCGCGCGACCATTTAGTGCCTGGCTGTGCCAGACGTATCAATAGAAGTATTTTAAAACGCGCGGTTTACATGTATGGACTATAAACATTCGGGTTGACGTCAGGGAGGTGTAGATGTGGGGGGAGGGGGGCGGGATTCATTGATTCACCAACAATGCTGCCACCGTGTGAAAAGAAATGTCGTAATTTCTCCAAGTGTGTCTAGGTGTGTACGTTGTATTTGTGTGTGTTTGGGTGTTAACGTGTCTTTCTTGTGCGTGTCTGCGTGTGTAGGAGTGTGTAGGAGTGTAGGTTGTGCACGTGTATTTTGTGTGTGTGTGAGTGTGAATGTCTGTGACATGGCGACTTGCGTTCTCAGGGGAGATAAATGCGACACGACGTTGGTCTACTTTTCGTTACCCTCCCTCCCGAAATGAAGATTTGAAAATTTGTGTACTATAAATGTATCGCTTTGTTTTTTTTTCAGTGTGCGCACCATCCCCAACTCACGCGCACAAAAGCACACACACACGCTAGCACACTCGCGCATACACATACAAACACACAAACATACACACGTCTTTAGATATTCCTGATTAATTAATGTTTTTTCTTTACATTAAGTCTTTATGGCATGAAAGTAAATTTGAGAAACCCCTGTTTAGATTTTATTTTTAAAAAAAGAAACATTTTTGGAGGAAAAAAAAAAGCTAGCGGAAGATGGACACGAACTAAAAGAAAATAAAGTCTTCTTCTTCATCTTCTTGGTTCTCAAATCTTTTGATAGAGGACTTAGACAGCAAGTCCTATATGTGTGACGAACTGCGCTTTGGCTGTCAGTTGGTCCAGTAAAATGAAAACAATCTTACAGTCGTAGGACAAAATACATGTACAACATAATGTAAATATTACCCAACGTCTACAGTTACAGTTTAGGACTACTAAATAAATGACTTCTTTTTCTTTTTTTTTTTTAAATTTATGTTAATGGCATGAAGGGAGACTACACGTAAAAAAAAATTTGTGTGCATCATTCTTTAATTAAACTGAAAAAAATTGACTCGGTGTTTGTAAGAGTTTGATAATTCCTGCACATTCTCAGATGATGACGTCACTAAAACATTACCCTCGTGTGCAGAGTAAGTAATCTTCGTGTAAAGAGTTGCAATTTTAATTTCCCGGAGTTTTTTTCCAGGCCTGCTTTTAAATTACGGAGGTAGAAATTTATTTGCCACGCGTTGCCTTACGATATCCGCTCATCTTTCCCTGGGACAACCCCCTACATGTTCCCTTGTGGAACCGCTTTCGTGTTCCCTGTTAATATCTCTTACATGATCCGCTGAAACTATCCTTACATGTTCCCTTGTGAACCCTTTACATTTTCCATGAAATCATCTCTCACATATTGCAATGTGTCCATCTCTTACATGTTCCCCTATGAACCCCTTACATGTTCCGTGAAATCACCTCTGAAATATTGCACTGTGTCTACCTCTTACATGTTCCCGACATCCCACACCCCAACCTAAGCCTTCCCCTGCCCATCTCTCAGTATCTCTATATCCCTTTTCACCGCTCTGTTTGTTTTATGAAGGTAAAAATGAACATATTTACCAAAATTTACCCTAAATTACACGTTTTGGTAATTTACAAGCAGATACTTTGAGAACACCTGACATACAGTTTACACCTAACCTATGAAATTCCATAGAGTTTTGGGCTCTTGCCTGTCAGATTTAGAACACCTGATATATGGGGAATGGTTATAGGAGGTTTAAAAAAAAAACCCACCCACTTCTTGGCACCGGTTCTTAGTTACTGAACAACAAACAAACCATCTCTATGGCCCAGTTGCAGCCCCTGACTAACCGAATTATCCCCACTTACCAATTATGGGATATTCATTGCAGCTTTTCAAAGGGTCTAGCAGTTGGAGAGTGTGGGTGTGTGTGGATAATTGTTAGGGCGTGTGTGTTAGTGTTTGTTTGTGTGTGTGTCTAAGGCCACTAGATATTAGCAGACTTTATAACGATGCCTTGTTTACGGTTGATGTATTACCAAGTAATCTAATATGGTTTATAGATCTTGTATGTTTAGATCAGCAGAGTCGATGCAATAGCAAAGTCAAATCCGCAGACCAGGAGTTAGTAATCTATGGTTCGTGGACCATATCCGGTCCGCAAAACGGTCCTCAAATGGTTAGGCTGGATCCTCAACTATTACGAAAAGGAGTGTGGGAGTCTCATTTCCTTCTCATTTAATTGATACTAAATTTGTGTTTATCAAACGCAATTTTCATTGGTGTTAGCTCTATGGAATTTTAAAAAATTTTATTTCGATGTTCTTAGTGGTTTTAATCAACGGAGGCAAAACGTGCGGTTCTCGAGCCGCATGCGGCTCTTTTGTGTTCACACTGTGGCTTGTGTACAATTTATGATAGATGTGTTACAACGATTACTGGAACATTTCCAAGCCAGGTTTAATGACCCATAAGGCTTAATTAAACGCGGCTCTAAATAATTTTTATAAAAACATATTTTAAACTGGGTTTTAGTTACTACACGTCTGGCCACCCGCGGTTTAAATATTTACTGCTCCTTTGACCTGCGGAAGGCCACAGACCGGCTTGTATGATAGTTTATTATTTGCAACCAGATTATCAAAATATTATTCGTGGGCTTTAAAGATTACGGTGTTTACCATTCTTTTTTTTTTTAAATGTTATTTATTTTTATTATTTCTTTGGTGGGGGCGGGGGCTAGGGTGGTTACATTTACGTTTTATTTCAACGACATTTTGCCAACATTGAATAAATGAATATCAAAGATGAGAAATCACGAAAGGGTAAAGTTCAATGCGCAGTTTCACAGGTTTGTTTTTTGTTTGCTCTATTTGTACATTTCTCCACCAACATTTTTTGTCTCTTTAAACTGTTTACTTTTTAATGATTATTCAACATTATATATTATGTTTCACGAAAGTTAAAGCCATTGAAACGCTTCTAAAAGGGGCACAACTACATGGTCATTTATTGATAGCAGCAACATTTTTATAGCACAGACAATTTATTCGAAGTTTTAAAGACTTCCAGTCCACTAACAATAGCGACTTGACTTGGTATCGCACTTAAGATGGAATATTGTAATCCTCTGTCTAAGAAACATACTCCATATGTGAGAAATTTGAAAACAAAAATGCATAAGTTGTGTTGTAATCCAATAGATACAAAGTGCAGTCGAAATAAGCTCAGTAATTAATTGAATTTTTGAATTTCTTTTTTAAATCTCAAACAGTTGGCATGACTAGAGCTCTGAGAAATGATTTCATGAATAATTGATTGATGACTTGTACATTTAGATACTTGAAGTATTCATTTGAATTTCCAATCAGTTGAAACCTTGAATCACACACAATGTGAACATTTGAATACTTGAATATCCACGGATGAACTTTTATCCAATTCCGTGTTGACCTCAGACACGCCTTAAACTAGCAGACATCCCAACTGAACATCCGGGCTTTGTTCTGAGGAATCAACAGAAAAATAAGTTTATCATAAAACAATCACATTTCTAACAATATCATTTCTAATAAAACAACTATTACAATCACATTTGTAACAAAAAATTTTTAACATCATATATCTATATATAAATCTTCTAAAAATAACAACGCTTATCATTTTAAAATAATAGTTTCCGTAAAAATACCGTTTTAAGATGAATAAACAAGAAATAAAATATTTATTAACTAAAACTATCCACGGATAATATGTGGCCAGATTTAATCCTCGGTAAATTGTGAAAGACCAGAAACTACATTCAACGGGGCAACGCATCCTCACACACTGAAAATTAAAAAACAACAACAACAACAACAACTTAATACTTAGTTTCAGTGACACTAGATTCAAACTTGCTGAAGTAATTTCTTTATCCAAAATATAGAGAGAATTACTGTACGGCTTAGCCTTTCTTTACACATTGATTTTTTTAAAAAATCTTATTTATTCAGTGTTTCGTCTGTCATTAGAAGTTATCAATTATTAAAATACTAGCAACAGAGCCCGTCCAAGGATGTTCCGCAATCGTTTCGGTGGCATGTTGTACCTCCCCTCCAACAGCGGTCTCGACCGGCCATAAATGTGCATCACGTCAAAAATACTATTCATAATAGTTATAATAAACTAGCTGACCTGTCGAGCGTTAAAGTGATATCAGTAAAAATTAATAAATGTAAGAAACCAGTGAGTGATTTGTTTTTAAAACTATTATGCCAGAAACCTACGCGGAAATGTGCCAAAAAAAACAAAAAAAAAAGTCCAAGCTACATAGCAAACGAAAACATTTTTTAAAATATTATTGGGCCCGGCTCCAAAATGAGTGATAATTTATTTTTTTAAAAAAAACAGAATATTAAGGGGCCTGGCTCCAAAATGAGTGATAATTTATTTATTTTTTATTGCCGTTGCACTCAAACTCAATCTATAGTTATCAATATCGTGTAAAATTGTAAAAGGGAATTAAATTATTTAAGTGCAGTAGTGAAGACATTTGCCCCCTGTCCCGAGGAAATAAACATTAGGAGTTCAGTGCCTTATAGTAATTAAATATAGACTCATGAGTTCATAAATATTAAGATGGGCGAGATCCATTGATTTTCTTATTTATTTACCCTTACAATAATTTTGATACAGCTAATATAAGAAGAGACGACACTTGGGGACACCTGAGCAATTCGGTGCAAGATGTCAATTTTAAAAAACCTGTTCATTTTCATTCAATTTCATCATAAATAGGGACTCACGGTAACGACGTAAATTACAGTTTACAAATAAACAAACCAAGTGGCAAACGCTGTTACTCTACTAATATGATATCTATGGACCATTAATATTGTGAACCATATAAGCACTGAAATGAGACAGAATTTGGTCAAAGAAGTGGTTGATCCAAAAAGTAAAATATCAGTGATGATCGATGAGTCTACCACACAGTAGAATACATTTTTTCACATAAACTATACAGTCAGGTCGGTTTTATTTAAAAATTTAACTCTTTGAGTCTATCATTTTCTTATAAAAACGTTTATTTCTTTAAATATCTTTACAATGTGAAATGAGTTCCCAAACATTTTTCGCTAGAAAAAAGCACTGCTTATTACCAACACATTTGGAAAAAAAACTTTAATCGTTTTAATAAATTTTAAAAAAAAACATTTTGAAAGTAAATAGTATAATTTTTTACTATTTATATTAGAAAAATACCCAGAGTATTTCAGTGGGAACTTAACATCACAGAGATTGAAATATTTATGTGAATTGGTTAGATATCTAAGGGAAAGAATCCAAATAAAATGGAACTTACCTCCCGTGTCTCATTATCATCATTTTTGTTTTAAAACGGTTAATTCTTACAATTAAATTCGTCTGTGTTTTATCCAAGTTGCACTACGACACATATATAGCTAGAGATTTGGAAACAAAGACTTATGTCAATTGACATTGTTACATCAACAAAAACATCAACAATTTTAGAAAGAAAATCGAACTAATAAATATAATTTAGGCTACCACCCTGACATTCACAAATGAAGTTACTTTTAGGCAGTCACAAATCTGTTGGAAAATACAAACCTCAAACTACATGCTTTTTATCTTCACTCGTGTCTCCTATTTTTTTAAGCAAAATTTGTTTTTATTTGTATTGAAAAAAAATTTTGATGGAATGAACATCAGCTTTCTATTGCATACTACTTTTTTAATTTTTGAACAAAATGAGTCGATCCATTTTTAAGGCTTCCGATCAAAGAGGAGTAACCAAGTTAATACTTTGCCTTGTCTGATAGGTTAGTTTCCTTTGAACTTAGTCGTTACATAAAATTAACGATGGCTGAAATAATCATGTGTTAATAAAGAAATTACTTTTACCCAGAGGTACCACTCAGTGCAGTCTTAACGCATAGGCCCGTTGGGCCCACGAGCATAGGTGCCCTATGGGTATTTGTTTATTGATATATATAATATATATTTATTTTTTATTCCGGCGGGGGGGGGGGGAGCGCACTCTTTCTTTGCAATGGGCCCAAAATGGTGTAAAGATGGCTCTGGCGTCACTAGAGGGTTGCGGGGGATCCGGACCACAACGGGTTACTTCATCATAAGGGGTGTCACCAAAGTTTAAAATTCTGTATGTTTCCGTAATTTGGCTTGGATAGTCTGGGGGTGGGGGATTCACTGGGTAAGTCCTGAGGGGGTGACACCATGAAATATCACACTGGGTGACACCAAACCTAGTGACGCCTTTGCTTTTACGCCAAGAAAAATATATTTTGTTACTACATCCAAGTGTAAAAAAGGGCAACGTCCATCAGCCATAGCTCGCAAAAACTAAAATAATTGATAGTTCTTTAACTCTCTAACCAATTTTTTCAATTTAAAAAATGGTTAAAACTTGTCATTTTTACGAACTGTCCTTCTTATTAAAATGACAACTAACAGAAACCTTCTCCCGTCTACAAAATGTGATGACCGTGAAATCAAAGACACCAAGTGTATGAGATAAGAATAGCGATGAGCTAAGGAGATTCTAATGTTCTCAAAACATCATAAATCCATTAAAATTTAACAAATCAATTTTATTAGCGTTTGATAAGGCAGAAAGACCAGGGGTGGGGGCGTCAGGAAAATATTTAATGGGTGAGAGGGAAGAAAGACAACGAGACGCGTTATACTCTGATCTATCTCAGCATTGACCTTTCTGGTTGCTGACCTTTCTAAGCTAGGACCTTTCTGAACACTGACCTTTCGGGGCACTGACTTTTCTGAGCATTTACCTTTCATAGCACTGACCTTTCTGAGCACTGACCTTTCTAAGCACTGACCTTTTTAAGTATTGACCTTTCTGAGCACTGACTTTTCTGACCACTGACCTTTCTGAGCACTGATCTTTCTAAACACTGACCTTTTAAAGTATTGACCTTTCTGAGCACTGACTTTTCTGAGCACTGACCTTTCTGAGCACTGACCTTTCTGAGCACTGACCTTTCTGGGCACTAACCTTTCTGAGCACTGACCTTACAGAGCACTGACTTTTCTGGGCACTGATCTTTCTAAGCACTGACCTTCCTAAGCACTGACCTTTCTAAGCACTGACGTTTCTGAGCACTGACCTTTCGGTGCACTGACTTTTCTTAGCACTGATCTTTCTAAGCATGGACCTGTATAAGCACTGACCTTTCTAAGCACTTACCTTTCAGGTTACTGACCTTTCAAAGCACCGATCTTTCTGATCACTGATTCTATCAGATTAATAACATTTTGAATGTCTATATTGTAGAAAAATAAGTCCTACTCATAATTACCGTAGTTACCTTGAGAGCCTGACTACCTAACAAGACAAATGAGTGCTACCTAACAAGACAAAGGAGTGCTACCTAATAAGACAAAGGAGTGCTACCTAATAAGACAAAGGAGTGCTTCCTAACAGGACAAAGGAATGCCATCTAATAAGACAAAGGAATGCTACCTAATAAGACTGAAGATAGCATATACCTTTTTCAGCAATCCTTAGAAACTCAATTTTTCCTCGAATCATCATTTCAAACAATTCAATTAGTTCCATATCGCTCATCGTGTGCCAGACAATGAAAAAAAAGATGCCTTTGTGAAAATCTGTGCCTACTCACCTTAATCAACATGGTTACTTGGACTGCCGCGGGACCCTAGGGAGGTCTAGACTTTATGAATGTGGAGTCAGTACTGTCGAATGAGACGGGCAAAGACAGGGTCTGCAAAGGTACAGCATGTCCCCCCACACACACCGCAACTTTCTCAATACAGCCGTTGTGTCTTTTGATACCTGCTTCACAATGACACCAGGAAGTTGTCAATAAATCGCATTGGTCAAAACACAAGAAAAAAAGGCTTTTGTAGTCGGCTTTGAATCTTTTAATTTTACAAGTAGCTTCTTTCGCGGAACTGACTTTGATCGTGTTTGTGTGTTGTAATTATTCAAGTCAGGGCGTAACTACAGCAATTGACAAAATGAGAGGCGCGGGGGTGGTGGGTATAAAAAAATAAAGTGTATAATTATTGGTTTGTTATTTCGTTACGTTTCTCTTTGGGGAGTTAAAGAAAAAAATATTTTAGAAAATTAATGGTATTAAAATTGGGAAAGACGTAAACAAGGTATGGGTGAGCCTGACCGGACGTATCAAAACAGCGAACGTTTCGGCAAAAAGCCTTTATCAACGAACATACAAGACACAGAAAAAACGAAAATAAAAATAAAAAAAAAGAAAAATGAAGGAACTTAGCTGCGGTGGAATCCGAAGTATCCAAAGAAAAAGTGAAACTGAGAGATGACAAAGCGATTATATATAGGAAAGCAGAGAGGGGGCGGGGCAAGCGCCTAGGTGGACCAAGAAAAGACCATATTCATCCCATGTGGTGCAATAGTACCGTGACTGTCTATTAATCTGTTTTCAATCTGGACTCTCGTGGGTGTGTTTGTGCACGAGACAATAGCAGTGACTGCCAGGTCCTTGACACCGCATCCCCCCCGCATCTGGGTACTGTACCATGTGGCCGACCTCGGTGTAAGACATGTCCTTTTGTTTTGCAAGCCGAACAGATAAACTTCCCTAAGGGGCTATTTATGATTAAGGATGGTTTCACCTGCGCTAGCCGCAACGTTGTCTACACCATTGTGTGTAAGCGCTGTCCTTTGAAATACATAGGAGAGACGGGACGATCTTTGTCGTGCCGAATGTCTGAACATATTAGGGCGATTACACAAGATAAACAGTGCCCCGTCTCCCGTCACTTCAATGGACGCGACCATATGGGTGTCAAGGACCTGGCAGTCACTGCTATTGTCTCGTGCACAAACACACCCACGAGAGTCCAGATTGAAAACAGATTAATAGACAGTCACGGTACTATTGCACCACATGGGATGAATATGGTCTTTTCTTTGTCCACCTAGGCGCTTGCCCCGCCCCCTCTCTGCTTTCCTATATATAATCGCTTTGTCATCTCTCAGTTTCACTTTTTCTTTGGATACTTCGGATTCCACCGCAGCTAAGTTCCTTCATTTTTCTTTTTTTTATTTTTATTTTCGTTTTTTCTGTGTCTTGTATGTTCGTTGATAAAGGCTTTTTGCCGAAACGTTCGCTGTTTTGATACGTCCGGTCAGGCTCACCCATACCTTGTTTACGTCTTTCCCATTATTTTGTATAAGCCTGATTGCAGTCCTACCCCTCATTTTGTATTAAAATTGCCTCGATAAATTTGAATGAAAAGTATAATTGGAATGATTTTTCTTGTCAACCATTTTTGTTTCAAATTAATATTTAAGTATAAAAAAAGAGGAAGCAATGAGATGATTCGAAAATTTGAAACTTCTGCCAAGATTTGTCTTACACACGTGTCATAATTACCGGAGTGCCTGAAAGGAGCCGCTTTTGGCCCCCTGTACATGTAGCAGCTACCTGGTGACGCCCATGACAAAGAATAACATGATCGACATGTATTAAAACGGTGCGGCGTGTTGTATTGGAAGTGTTGGGGTAAAAATAAGGCGGATAAAAGACGGGGTGACAGAGTATGCCATTAAATTGTCATAAAACTCTACAGTCATTTTATGAATATTTTTGAATGTTTGTGATACAATGGCTTGCCGTGCTTTGATAGGGCAAGTGTTACTTTGATAGGGCAAGTGTTACTTTGATAGGGCAAGTATTACTTTGATATGGCAAGTGTTACTTTGATAGGGCAAGTGTTACTTTGATAGGGAAAGTAGTTACTTTCATAGGGCAAGTAGTTACTTTGATAGGGCAAGTAGTTACTTTGATAGGGCAAGTGTTACTTTGATAGGGCAAGTGTTAATTTGAAAGGGCAAGTGTTACTTTGATATGGCAAGTGTTACTTTGATAGGGCAAGTGTTACTTTGATAGGGAAAGTAGTTACTTTGATAGGGCAAGTAGTTACTTTGATAGGGCAAGTAGTTACTTTGATAGGGCAAGTGTTACTTTGATAGGGCAAGTGTTAATTTGATAGGGCAAGTGTTACTTTGATATGGCAAGTGTTACTTTGATAGGGCAAGTGTTACTTTGATAGGGCAAGTAGTTACTTTGATAGGGCATTGTCAGGGGTATGAGAACCACTGCGTTGTAAAGTTGTATTTTTGCCTGGTCACAAGATCGTGTTTGACGGGTGAACGAATTCACGGGGAGAATCCACGTGTGAATGTGTTCAGTCCACCCAAGGTCTGTCCAGGGGTCACGGGTATTTAACGGGGGTGTCTCGATGTGTGAGAGGACACGCAGAGAAGAGACGCAGTGAGAGAGGACAAGTGTTATGCGGCAGAGACCAGTGGCGTGTTGAGAGATCACCGGTGGGTGAACACGAGAAGAGCGGAACTGTTAGAGTTGTGTGTTGGCTGGCTGGACTGTACGCCGGCATAGGTGTTTACATTGATGTCAAGTTTACATGCCTGTAAATAAAGTCTTGCTGTTCAAAAGGGACTTTGAATTGCATTATTGTACAACAGTGTTGGTGTGAATCCGGGGACCATAAACCCTAGAAAACGATACCCGACATGGGGGCCCGTCTTGAAAAGCATCAAAGAGCCTAACAACGAGAGCCAGATCATCGCTGGCCGTCCTTGAAAGCCGCATAAGAGCCAGATCATCGCTCGGATTTGCAAGGCGTCGGATACACGCCGTATTCGTCGTGAAGCCATCAAAGAGCCTGACAACGAAAGCCAGATCATCGCTGGGCATTGCAAGGCG
>MUZC01001309.1:520102-539047 GCA_002072015.1 Radix auricularia
ATCTTATCTTATCTTATCTTATCTTATCTTATCTTATCTTATCTTATCTTATATGTTACAGACGCTCCTTCTGTACAGAAGATTATTGCGTCCTACGTATTTCTATGGTTTGTGTTTAGTCCTGTATTCTTACTAGAGTTTTAAAAGATGATAAAGTGGTGGCTTTCCTGGTTTCTTCAGGCAACCCATTCCACGCCCGAATACCGGACGGAAAGAAAGAAAACTTGTATGTGTTTGTTCTTGCATATGGAATAAGAAAGGTGTTTTTGTCTTTATGTCTATTTGAGGGTTGTATTAGGTTATCTTTGTGTTGTATTTCTAAATTAGAATTAATTGCCTTATGTATAATTACTAATTTACTCTTGGTTCTTCTATCCTCTAGTGTTTCAAGGTTTAATGATTTAACTAATGGTGTTACTCTTGTCAGTTTTGAATATTCTCCAGTAATGAATCTGGCAGCTCTTTTTTGGATTTGTTCTAACTTATCAATATTTTCTTTGGTGGATGGGTCCCATACTGAAGATGCATATTCTAGTATAGGTCTCACCAGGGTGAGATAGCATTTTAGTTTTATATCTTTGTTACATTTGTAAAAGTTTCTTTTTATAAAGCCTAAGGTTTTGTTTGATTTTTTAATAACTTCATTGACATGGGGATTCCAAGATAGTTTCTCATTTATTATGACTCCTAAGTATTTCGCATCTTTAGTTTGGGTTAGTTCTTTTCCATGAATGAAATATTTTGAATTTATTTGTTTCTTTTTCTTTGTTACTCTTAGCAGTTGACATTTTTCTGGGTGGAAGGACATACTCCAGTTAGTTTCCCATTTTATTAATTCATCTAAGTCTTTTTGTAAAATTTTGCTATCTTGTTCTGACTTGATTGTTCTATAGATTATACAATCATCAGCAAATAACCTAACTTTAGTTCCTGTTGAGATATTGTTGGGTAAGTCATTTATATAAATTAAAAATAGTAAGGGACCTAGGACAGTTCCTTGTGGAACTCCTGAGTTAACCTTTATTGGTGTAGATTTAGAACCATTAATTATTACAGTTTGCTCCCTACCCAATAGGAAATCTTGGATCCAGTGATGCAAGGGACCTGAGATTCCAAAGTATTTAAGTTTTTTGAGCAAACTAAGGTGGTGAACTTTGTCGAATGCTTTTGAGAAGTCTAGTAATATTGTATCAATTTGATCATTATTATCTAAGCCTTTTGATAGATCATCTATTAGGCCTATCAATTGTGTTTCACATGATCTGTTCTTTCTAAAGCCATGTTGGTGTGGGCATAGGGCATTATATTTGTCAAGGTGGTTAACTATTCTGCTATATATTATGTGTTCCAGTAATTTACATGTGATACTAGTAAGTGATACAGGTCTGTAATTACCAGGGTCTGACTTATCACCTTTCTTAAAGAGCGGCGTTACATAGGCTAATTTCCAATCCTCTGGCACTTTGCCCTGGTTTAGAGAGGCTTGAAAAAGAACTACAAGGATTGGGGACAGTTCATTGCTTAATTCTTTTAATAATCTGGCAGGTAATTCATCTGGTCCAGTAGCTTTGTTTATTTTTAAGTTTTTTAGGAGTGAATGTATACCTATCTCATCTACAGTTATGTTACCTATTTCTTCCAATTTATTTAAATTTATTGAAATTTCCTTGTCGCCTGAGGCAGAAAATGATGATGCAAAATATTTGTTAAGGATATTAGCTTTGTTTTCATTATCATTATAGGTTTTATTATTTGAGTCTTTTAGTGTGGCTATACCTGAAGGCTCCATTTTTTTAGATTTGATAAAGGACCATAAGTTTTTATTGTTATCTTTAGTTATCACACTGTTTATATAATTATTTTGGAGGTTACGGCTAAGTTTCTGTGTCAGGTGTTTAATTTTTAAGTATTTTTTGTGTATCCTTTCTGAATTGGTAGCCTTAAATTTCTTAAATAAATTCTCCTTAAATAAACTTTCTTTCTCTTAGTAGTGTCCCCTAGCTAGGGTAAATAAAAAAATATTCACGATTTTGTTATTTCCGGCGATGTGTTTACATGTAGTTTTGGTACGAGTGCTACGTTGGCATATGATGGAAATCACATTGTGAGAGAAATAGGGAAAAAACAGATCAATTAAACTCTTTTAAATTTTACAGGTAATTTAACGTACCAAAATAGTGTGTCGAAACTTTAATTTAATTTATAGTAACCGTATTTTTGAAAATTTTATTTATTTTAATTTTATAATTAAATTATAAATAATTAAATAAAAATTTAAAAAATGTATTGGTACTATTACTATTACTATTACTATTAGTATTAGTATTATTAATTAACTGTAACTTGGACTGTTTTACTTTTATTCAGCTAATTTAATATTTATATAAATTTATTTAATTAAAATTGATAGTAATTATAATAATAATATTTGAACTTGTCAGACTCATGCATGATAATGACTGACTGTCTTACAAAAAGTAAATTTTAAATAGTTAGGCAAATACTTTGATTCAAAGTTTGAAATAGTAATAGACGTCATTTGATTGAACCCCACTCAGTTCACTGACCTCTGTCTCTGTTTAACTATAAGTATTTTTAGGCCTTTTTGAATTGTATCTAAAATTACAAAGTGTTAATAAAACACACTCATCAGTCATGTCATGTCTGACTGATCATGTCATCAGTCAGTGATCAGTCATTCAACGCATACTTCTGACTTCTGACATGATTTGAGATACTGATCTTACTCATTCATCCTTGACTTTTACTCATACTCATACTACAATGACATACTCATACTGAGTCATACTCTAGTCTCTAGTCATACACATACTGTATGTCATACACAGACTTTTACATAAGTTACATGTATTGTCATTGGTAATAGGAAAACTTCATGTGGTATTTGGCAATGACTTTGAAGTTTGTTTGACCCCTGCAGTCATTTTAAAATATAAATTAAAAAAAAAAAAAACTTGAGGCTTATCTACAATAAAGTTGACCTGCCTAAAACTAATGACAATGATGACATTGGACAAATTAACTGAAATTATAATTAGGCACAGAGAGGCATAGTCAGTCACAGCTTATAAATAGTAATAATAAAATACATAGGGCCTAAATATTATAGATAGTTATTTATTAGTATCATTATCATCACTGGTACTTTTTTTTAAAGTAAATGAAAAATGTTTGCATTTTACAATCCTCACTTTTATATATTTTATCAAACATGCCCATGGGGGGTCGATAGCGACAAGCGTATTCAAATTTAGTTAAACTACAAAATAACATAACTTTTAAACCAATGCCAAAATGTAAAATTGTCAGTGTAAGCAGATAATACCCAGTGGAAATTAACTCTTAATGTGTCCCAAAGCGCGATAATCCGCGGTTTACTGTTTTTTACCAAAGAGCGATAATGCGCGACTCGATAGAACTCTCTTTAGAAACGAAATTACAGAAAAAACACCTCTTCAATGCGTGAAAAACGATGTTTTTGACTTCCAGCAATGACGGCAGTTTCCCTCACTAGTGTTATCGCTCGATTCGCGAAGTTTTTTGGAACTTTTTACGTTTTTTTTCTTTTTGAAGATGCGATTTTGCTATACTTTATTACTAAAGAAATAGTACTACAGATAAAAATAGTTTCAAATGCAAAATGATCTTTCAGATACATAAAATAACCATTCTTATCCTAAAAGATTACGTCAGTCTGACAATAATAATATAAATGGATTTTATGCAATTTTTTAAATTTCATAAACAGTTGATCGCAACTCGGGAAATTCTTACGGCATTGAGTCAGAAGTTTTCCCGAAAACCTTATGGCACATTAAGAGTTAATGCATATAAAATTATTCTTTAAATTTAAATCTGATAATTATGCATATTTTTTAAAAACCTGATTTGAAAACTGAACGCGGCCGAGACAATTTACATTTAAATTTATAACTTTTAGACTACTAAAGCTATTGCAATGAAATTTTCTGCACACAATCTATTTTCAACTTTTTTTTTAAAGGAGTTTTTTTTATAACAGTCTGGTCAACAATGCTTGCAGTTGTCTCTTGTCTCATGCATCTTTGGCCTCCTTTTTTTTGGACTAGTTACACAGGGAATATGAATAATGATGATTTTTAATTCTAAAAAATAACAATAAAAATAAAATAATTATTACTACTTTTTCTAAACTACTAACTTAACTATCTACATGTTCCTGCTATATTTTATGAATAAACATTAACTATATAAATGAAGTATACACGATAAATTATTATATGCCATCTTGACAAGATTATTTCAAGGTATAATATCAAAATAATAAGTTTGTCTTTGTTATTATTAATAGGTATGACGTATGCTAAGTGGCCAACTTATTTTCCGACATTAAAAAAAGAAGTGGATAATTAGTTGTTGTTTTTTTAATTAATGACCAAACTATAGCTATCTATACAAGTAAACTTTAATTTAAGTTGTTTTAAAAGTGTTAATAATAGTAATAATGATACAACTATTAAGATTAGAGACAATCTACTTCCAGTAGAACAACTGAACAAAATGGCGGCGAATTGCTGGTTTGAAAGGGAAAAAAAATATCTGCTGACTCTCATTAAGTCAGACTGATATCAATAGTCTGTAAATTAAGTGAATAATTTTAAGCAATATTAAAAGTATGCGCAACAGTAATTTCCAGGCCCGTGGAAGATTTAACAAAAACAGAATAAAAGAGCAAAGTCACTTACCCATTGTTAACTTAAAAATAGTTATCTTAGGTGGTTGGATTTCCAATCTATTGACATCGTTGTGACCGGCATTCACTGCAGATTTGAATTATACAAACAAAGTTCATTTATTTTTAGAAATGACTCAAAACAACGAATAAACTCGACATCTACCGAAAACGACCAGGGCAAGTTTTCGAGTACCTACTCAAGTGAATGTGCAAAATTTCAGCTGATAGAAACACGAGAACAGGGTTATTTGTTAACTTTTGTTTTTGTCGCATCCCCATGACAAACCGAGAGACAAGATGGTGAAGTTAATGTTTAATGCCCCAGAAGTTGTTTGCCAAACTTCCGCCTCAATTCCGTAAGGATTTCCCATATTGCAATCAACTGGTTAATGAAATTTTAAAAATTGCATAAAATGTATTTATGTTATTATTGTCATGCTGACTTCATTTTAAAAAATAAGAATGATTATTTTACATAACCAAAATACCATCTTGAGCTTAAAACTATTTTTTTTACCTGTAGTTTAGAACTATTACTTTTTATAATAAAGTATAACAAAATCGTATCTTCCAAAAAACCTGTAAAGACTACAAAAAACATCGCAAATCGAGCATTAACTCTAGCAAGGGAAACAGCCGCCATTGCCGGAAGTCGAATACATTATCTTTCACGCACTGAAGAGTATTTCCTTTCTGTGATTTTGTTTCTAAAGAGAGTTCTATTGAGGCGTGCATTACCGCGCTTTGGTATTACAGACGAGGCGCGTGTTACCATGCTTTGGGGCATTAATTAATATAAGGGATTTAAAAATACATGCCATCACTGTTAGTGAAATTTGGCTAGTGAACAATTAAAAAAATTTTTTATTCTCTTTGTTGCTGAAGCAGAGTACCAGAAGTAATACAGCTGGGCGCTTATATCGAGTCAAGGCGTGAGTGTTACGAGTGGTCCAATTCGATCTCGGTTTTATATCAACAGTTTCAAGCTAATCATGTGCATGTCAAAGGCATTAGACTTAAAATTACCACATTAAAAAACATTTGCGTGCCTTGGAAAAGGATCACAGCGCATGAGAACTTAACTCAAGCAGGCGGTGACCTCATGTGACTTTGGTGTCACCATCGGATATCGCATGGCGAAAACTTGATTCAGTCTCTTGTTGGTTTGAAAAAAAAATTAAGGAAAAATATGGACCAGACAGTAAAACTGGCCTTTTTTAATGTTAACCAGTCGGCAAAAACAAACTGACTTGGAAAAATTTGATAATATTCCATTTATATATTTTTATTATACAAAACTTGAATATTATTATGATTTACTTCTTTGTTCAGAATTTAAAAAAAAAATAATTGGCTGTTTTTATGGCTACACTAGAGTGGGTACATCACGGGCGCTTTGATGTCAAATCCGACGACGGTTGGCCAAAATTTGACCCATATTCTCTTGTCGGTTCACAAAACATATTAAAAATATGGACTGATGGTTAACCGGTCTTTTTTTTTTCTTTTTTTGGAACATTTAACCAGTTCTAAAAAATGAGCAGTCTTAAGAACATTATTATTAAGTGAAATATTGCATTTGTTTGGATGGTTAAATTAAGGGGCGCAGTGGTCTAAGGGGTAGAGCGCTGGACTGTCGAACCGAGGCTCGAACCCAAATCACGGTTTCGAGCCGCAGTACTGGCAAGGCCACCCGGGGCATTGTGCTAACCACACAATCCCCTGCTCGTTAGTGGTCAATGAAACTTGTGAACGTCTTTCACTTGCCCCATGGTCTGAAATGGGGTTATTTATTTATTTGTATTTTTTTGGATGGTTAATTGATTTTATCCTTTAAGTGTCACTTTGCTGGGTATTCATAAACATCTGGAGCAACTTAAATTATAAATCATAAGTTACCTATTACATTTACTCTAATATTAGAAACATTCCAATATGCCCCCTTATGGTTAATTCCTAATTAGTAAATAAATACAGGTTTAAAAGGCTAATAGCTCAAAGATAAAAGCAGCAATGTAATTTAAACAATTGTATTAATAATTTATTGCAGAAAATAGCTCAAAAATTGCAAATCAATAAATATTTAATATTTCTTTGTCTACATAATTCCCAGTTTCAATGTCTGACATAAAATTCAACTCCACCGAGGCCTATTTTTATTAATGTTTATATTTTTATTTCTTTGTTAACTCAATGGCAAAGGATTTTTTGTATTTGTTTATGGCTTGGTAATTTGATGCACTGGCTTATATATTAAGCTACATGAGATATAACCTGGTATATCCCAGACAATAATAGAAGGCAAATTGCACGTCTTACTACTCACTGTTATAAAATCTTGCATTATGTAAATGAATCAGAATATGATGTATTATTTAGGAATTTACTTTTATCTGCTGTAAAACTCCTTAAATGGTGACGTAGGCTTATTCTTGCAGATAATCATTTATATCGAGAGATAATACATTTTCTCAGAGTCAGAAGCTTTTGCATGAGTTTTAAAATTTTTGCTAAGAGTTTTGCTACCAACAATGTGTATTGCTCAGGTTGAAGCATAGACACCTAAAGGAATAACCTTAACCTTACTGAAAGTTATGTGGTTTTAAAGTTTAAATATAATTTGTTGAATTCTAAAAACTTTAAAATTACCACCTTATAATAATAATAAATTGGTAATTTATATAACGCTGCATCCCAGCAAGGAGCCGAGCTCACAGTGCTTTACAATAAATTACATGTAGATAATAACATACATATATTAATTAAATAAACATTCATATAATAATAACCACATAAATGACCATACGTTATACATGAGGTACATTAATCATTAAAAAGAAATGTTATTTCAATAATTTTGAAAATAAGTGCAGTCTTGAAGGACTTAGTAGTTGAAATACTATGGATGTCGAATGGTAGAGAATTCCATTGTTTGGCTGCACAAAAAGAGAATGACCTTTCGCTAAATGTTTTAGTTCGTGTCTTAGGAACACAGAGAATGCGTGTATCTGCAGAAGAGCGTAGCTGACGACTTGGTGAGTAGACCGACAGAAGTTCAGTAAAATAGGAAGGGCATAAGTCAGAAAAGAAGTTGTGACAGAGAACGGCCAGTTTGTAATTAATTCGGGCTTGTATTGGTAGTAAATGAAGTGAGTAAAGTAGCGGAGTAAAAAACATGGTCATTTTTTTTTTGCCCTTAGATCTAATCTGACAGCTGAATTTTGAACTGACAGTCAGAAGACAATAGCAATAATCAATACGAGTCAGAACAAGAGCACAGACTAGAGTGGTTTTTTTTTTTTGCACTATCTGTTAAGTAATGACGGATTAGCTGATCTGACAAATGGCATTGTATGCAGGGCGACAGATGTGATTGATGAAGCTGTTGGTAGACATGTTGTCAGAAATAATGAAGCCATGATTCCTAGATAATATATATAATACAAAATTTTGAATAGCAGGTTTATTCATTTAATAAATCTCAAATGATTTGTCCTCTCACCTTTTATTTTTAGTTGTCCTCTGTTTTGACTCAGTATGCTGTGCTGCACAAAAAAATACTGTTATTTATTGTTTGACTGTGCACAGAAATTACTTGATGCACTACTCTTCAATTCCCCTTCTGTTTTTAGGTTGTGGTGCTGGTACAATATTGAGTTTTAGTCTCTGAAACCTGATGGACACGATCAAACGATTTAACAATGGTATAACAGTATTTATGTTCTTTGTTCTGTTTGACATATAATTATGCTTGGCTTGGTTCTTCTCGGTTGAATATATAGTTGCACACTACCTGTTTAACACTAACACTTAAAATCTATAGGCTGCAAGATTTATTTGTTAATTTATTAATTATATTACCTATACTGTGCATATTTTTTCAGGACAAATATAAATTTCTATTGATTTAAATTCATTTAACCATACATAAATCAACTTAAAACATCAACATAAAACACAACAAAATGTAGTTTTAATTTTTTTTCTTTGTGCTGTTAGTTTAAAGTGTGCAGTGGTATTTCCTCTTTCTCTCTCTCTTTCTTATACTCCTTAACGCATTGTAGACAATAAGGTTCTAATATCAACTAATAGTTTAATACAGGATGCAGGATTTACATAGTGATTGTTATTTCTTTCAAAAACTAAATTTAAGGTTTCAGATCAAAACCAAATGTTCAACTTTTAGATTACATCATCATCATTTTATTTTTAAAAACATGAAGACATTTCTGAAATCCAACCAAATTTGGAGGTTTTTAAAAACTGAAATTATTAGTTGTTAAATCATTAATGTCATGGTAGTGAAGTTGAAGTAACTTTGAGAAAAAATTCTTATTCTGATCTATATAACTATTTTGTACTATCATCTAGTGTTTAACCAAACTGCAATATTGAGGATTAGATACTGCCAGTGCCTTGGTACTTGAACAGCAGTGGCGTAGCAAGGGATTTGGGGGTCTGGGGTGCTTGGCCTCTTTGAGGGGCCCTGCATTTCGACTTTTGACATCATGACATGAAATAATATAAACTCCTTTGGGTGCTCGGGGGGACTTCTGAATTTGCACCCCCCCCCCTTGCAACGCTGCTGTTTAACAAGCTTTTTATAATACTTACATAATGATACATTTTTGTGCTTATTGTTTTTCAATATATACTATGTTGATTATTGTTTTTGGGCTATTTTTTTTATATTGAATACTTGTAAATTAAGGCTATGAAATTACTTGTCAGATTCTCTTTACATTACAGGTCGTTAGCACCTATTAGAAATTTCCTTATTTTAAACTTGTTACATCTGTACAGTGTTCTTTTTTAAGCTTGAGCAATAAAACCATGTTGGCTTTTGAGACAGAGAATCTCATGTAGTTTTAGAGAACCATTAGTCTAGTAACTGAGATAAATAACATGCACCTAGTTCCTAATATACATTCTTCTTTTTAAGATTAAATCACTTTCTTTTTTTCAATACTTGTAACATTCAGACCACCTGAAACATGTTACTGTTGATAAATAGATTTCTATATTTTTCTTTTATCAAGCCTTAACATTTCCTGTTTAATTGAAATATTTATTTACTTATAGGGCACTGAGGTTATTTAACAAAAAGATAATATTTTTTAATGAAAATTTAGCATTCCTGGCATAATTTCCTATGATTGTCCAAGTGCAGGCCACAATATTAAAAAAAATTTAACATGATAGTAATAATAATTAGAGAGACCTAAAGAGAACTGTGTTGACCAACATAGGTCTAGGAAGACAGGTAAAGGACACCAGTTTCACTGTTGGTTTTTTATTATTTAATCAATAGATGCGTATGAAGCCTGTTGATGTACTAGCTCATGACAGTAAAGATCAGTTTTATCATGTGTACTGGCCCTGGATGTACATACACTCTTTATATGCTAACTCTTCACTGGCTGATTGATGTTATGTGCTCTGTTTCCTTCTTTTCTGCTCCATCCTACTCAATATTTAATTCAATCTTCTGTGTCAAAAAAGAAGACCATTCGTTGTGTAAGCCATTATTAAATAGTGGATTGTGTTTCATAAGCATAAATTACATTATTGATTTTTGTTGTCATGAATGATCACAAGGCTTCTGTTTTGATTTATCATTTTATATGTGAACAATCTTCTCAACTAATAATAGCTAAGAAAAGCAACTAACAAGATTCATTTGTCTTTTCAATGGTGTTATTAGTTTGATAAGCCCTGTGTTTACTTCTATATTTAATTAATTATTTAAGTAATGAAACTTTTGTTTATTCCTTTTATCAAGATGATTTATTGAATTCTATTATTATTTGAATTGAATAAAAAATATTGACTGGTAGAAAATTAAATACCTAAAGAAAAATTTTAATGTTTTTAATGTAATACATGCCAACAAAAATTCATACAAATTAAATTTTCATGCTCAAAAGTGAGTCTTATTAATGTTAAGGATTTGTTCTTACTTTTGTATTTTTATTTTAGGCACAGGTAAGTTGTTTGCATTTTTTTGTACTAATGAGACATAGTAAAAAGTTAAAAATTGTTCATTTATGTTTTATTAATGTAAATGTTTTGTGCCCCATTCATCTACATCTTGTCTCACATCATGGCCTTCTCAATAAGTGTAATATCTTTTAGTCTGCTGGGAGCAAACTAGTTCTTAGTAATTGACTTGCTAAGGGATTACAAGATATAAAAGATGTGCTTACTTTTAAGTAATTGGCTTTTTTTTAATGGCAATTTATTATGCTTTATTAAATAAGGGAAAATAAAAAAAATAAAGTTATTAAACCAAATAAGTATGTTTAAAAATTCATTTATGTTTAATATTCCCTATGAAATAAATGAATGTTAAGATCAAGTCAGAAAGTAAATTGTTGTTTGAATTGTGAAAATAAAACCTTAATTCTATTATTTTGAAACAATGTTTGAAAATGAATAAACAAATATCTAGTCACAGAAAATTTATTTTAAAAAGTTCATATGTAATATACATATGTATGTTTACAGTATATTATTTTATTTATTTGATTACATATTTTCCAATCTTATTTCTCAAATTTTGATTGTGTTAAGTATAAGAAACAGTGCTAAACAAGTTTTTAATGAGAAATATTATCTAAATATTTTCTTTATTTGAAATAATCAAATAATTGCTTTATGATTGCAAATCATAAAGCTATCATTTAATGTCATAAATAATTGTTTATTGTGTGTGTATTTTGATTTACAATTTTCATTACCGTATGGGATCTCACTGTATATTCTTTCCCCAGCCTACACCATTCTACTCCCCGGTTCAAATGTTGGTTGTAAGTCATGGGAGATTCATCTACTGAGGGTCTTAGGCAGCGCACCAGACCAATAAAATCTGGAATGGTCCCCCGTGTTATGACCTACCCAGAAAATGAGGGTCCCCTCCCAGGTGCTTCCACAGAGGCTGACACGGCCGAGCTTTGTGAACTGAACAGTGGTAAAAACAATATTAGGGATGCAGTTCCCAGCCACACTAGGGCCAACGGAGTGGCCGGGAACATAGCTGAGACCAACGTGGACAGTGAACCAGACCGTGAAGAAGAATGCAGTGGTGGGGAGGACGACCACCAAAGTTTGTTACCCTCAGGATTAGACAGGGACAATGAGGTGGTCATAGTTGATGAGGTAGGTTTATATTTAGAGCATTTTTGGGGAATTCCCACTCTATAAAATGTTTTAAGCTGGTGCACAAACCTGAACATATTGAAAGCAGTTTATATTTAGAGCCTTTTTTGGGGAATTCCTATTTAATTTTTTTTTTAAGCTGGTGCACAAACTTGCACCTATTGAAAGCCCTTCTCAAATATTGTTTATTGAAAATGTTCAGCTAGCCCTCCATTTTACATCAACCTGCTGAGTGATTATTTGTTTGTTCACCTACATGATGCTGCCCTCAGAGTAGACTTGAAGAATTTCAAGTAGTGCCCTAGGGCAGTGAGCTCAACCAGTAATGTCACTTCACAGCTTTAAACAAAAGGCTGTCCTCCCTCTCACATACAAGTGTCTGTTCAGCTGACTCACCTCTATGACTGCATGATGAGTGGCAGAGAGGGCTTAGTATTCCAGAATAACCATTCAAATGTCTTAATAACTTAATATTGTTTTTATTGCTTACTGCTAAATTTTGACATCAGGGGAGTTATTTGTGTTGAGAAGCATGGAAGTTTTGGAGGGGCTATTTTGGCTTGGGGTCTATTTTGTGATTTACATGATAGCAGACGAGGAAGGGTGCCTGTTAAAGATTATTTGATTAGCTGCCACATTGAGGCATGGAGTGGGTCTTTGGGAAGAAGCTGGGGGCCCCCGTGTCGAGATCCAGATCACGGACAAGTCGGGTCACAGAGAAGCAGGCGCCGGGCTCAAGGTTGCTAGCCCAGTCTAGAAGAAGATCTCTTTCCACTGAGGAGAGGAGGAGGGTGGGTCATGTTGAGTGTGTGGTTTGAAATGCTTTGACCTTGACCCGCATTTTCTAGTATAAGTTATTTTATGATCATTTCAGATGTCGCGGTGATCAGTATAATTTGTAGTTGGTATTGGGAAAGTATTGTTAGGGTTGACATCACTGAAACCTCAACAGTCGGTTTTTACAACATTCTCAATCAGTTGACAATTAATTTAACCCTTTGCACCTGATTTCCCTTTTTATCAGTTTGTGTGTTAAAAATCCATACTGTGCCAGATAAAGATATGGGACTAAGACACATTTTCCTCAGGAACCCAGGGGAAAGTGGAGTTAAGGGGGAGGAATCCAGGGCTCAAGCAGTTAAGATATGTAATTGTAAGGTTCAGATTTTAGACATAGAGGGCAGACTTTGATTTTTTTTAAAAATTTGAAGTTTTTGTCTTTCAGTTAAAGCAGGGAAGACTGATAAACAATGTGCAGCCTTCATTAACCCATTTAACTACATTTGTTCATGTGACTTTTCCCCAATGACAATCGATATGGCAAAGTTTATTTGGCTTAAAAATAATTGAAAGATGAATTTGATGAAAGTTATTTGTAACTTGTCTCTTGGTTACCCTTGTGACTTACCAACTAATCTTGTATGGAACACACTCAAATTTGTATCTACTTTCCCATTCAGTTATTTACCATACAATTGTTGAAGGTGAAAATACCTTAATGAAATTATATCTCATTTGTTTGAGCAGAGCGAAGGCAGGGATCATAAGTTTTGTCCTCAGCATGTACCAGAATGACCAAAGTGTTTCTATGTACCAAAGTGTTTCTATGTACCAAAGTGCTTCTATGTACCAAAGTGTTTCTATCCTGACAGAGAGATGGCCCCAATATCAACACACTGATACAGTCTCTACCTGGCGAGGAGTCTTCTCTCAGTATCATATCCCAGGTGTCCTTGCCCTTCATCATCGCTGGCTATGGGACCGTTGGTGCTGGGATGGTGCTGGACATTGTACAGGTAAGCAGCTGAGTCGTATACCTCTGGTGTGTTGGTGATCAGGACTGTAACTGGGACTGCACCCATGGCTAACTTATTTTTGGGGCCCTTGACAAACTTCAGCTTTGTGGCCTTTTCAAGGTAGGAAAATAGTAAATTTTAATAAATTGAAGGATTAGCCCTTGGCAACTGCCCTGATGCGAAGTCTTTGTTACGCCCCTGTTGGGGATTATATGGAGTTGGACTTTATAAATTTATGCTTTGGGTGGTAGGGAGAGTAAAAGAACAAGGACTGTCCGGCAACAGTCAATTTTTGGCTGAAGCAGGTATTTGACCCCAGCAGGTATGTGACCCCAGCAGTTATATGACCCCACCAGGTATATGACCCCAGCAGGTATATGACCCTGGCAGGCATATGACCCCAGCAGGTATATGACCCCAATATCCAGAAATGCAGAATTAAGAACACAAAGGCCTTGCCTAGACCCCCAAAAAAACACAAAACTATTTCTGAATCTTTAGTAAATATTTTCTCATTTGTTCAATATAAGAAATAAATCTGGCGATTCATCTTTTTAACCAATTTTATTCCAATTTACTAGACTTAAATAATACTAAAAAAATAATTAACTAGCAATATGCGCAACACTAACTGTATTAATAGAAACTAGAAAATCTCTGAGATAAAGGATTCCCCTGTTGCTTGCCTCGACCTTAACCTTGGCTTAGTTCATGTTTGCTTAAAAATTGATTTTACCAACATTTTTAATGTACAAAATGCTTGACTCCAACCCTCACACATATTTTTAGTTAATTTGGTTAATTCAAGGACTTTGATGTTGGTCAGCCATAGTTTTGTTGAGTCCTTGTTTACACACCAATAATTCAAGTTATGTCATCAGAGTTGATTGCTTTGCTCAACTAGGGACATTGTCAAATCACCTGCACCTGTTACACTTAATGATATTATCATGAGAGGATCATTTAGCATGTAGAGCAACGTTTGCACACAAATCATTCAGAAAAAATACAACTCCAATTCCATTAAATTAACAAACAAGAAATCCAATAGTTTTATGCAGCAAGTATGTCTACTCATTTTAACATAAATTATCAATTTGTTTTTTATTTTTTTTTTGCTATTAATTTAAATTGGGTGTGGGCACTGTGGTCGAGCAGCCCGCGTGTGTCTAATGAGAGCTGCAGGCTCCAGTCTCTGTGAAGGCAGAGACCTGTCCCTGTGGCTTAAGGGTGTACCTGAGTCCACCCAGCTCCAAATGGGTACCTGAAATTAGTCAGGGAACAAGAAAAAAGGTGTCATATTGATTAGAATATTGATCGTGGGTCCTAAATAAATGGAATAATGCTGTCTTATCTACCAGGAAATATGTTTTAACAACATGATCAAACATGGCTGATGACCTATACCTAAGATAGATTTTAAAAATCAATATTCCATGTTTTAAAATATTATTTAATTAAAATGATCTGGGTTGTAAATCATTGCTTGATAGGGTAAGTCAGAGATTACCATTCTTTAAGTTTTATACTATGAAAATTGAGGGCAGGCTCTTTTTCTGTTTTCATCATTTTATTTTTGATTTGTGTTGTCCCCACAGCACTGGGCAGTGTTCACTCAAGTGAAGGAGATCTTCATTCTGGTGCCAGCTTTACTGGGCCTCAAAGGAAATCTGGAGATGACCTTGGCGTCAAGGCTGTCCACGCAGGCTAATCTAGGTCACATGGATTCAAGGAAAGAACTTTTGAAAATGGTTGGGGGAAATCTATCACTGATTCAAGTAGGTATATTAACTGCAGCATTAACCCTTGGCCATTACCATCTCATTAGGTCAAAGTTCAAACTCATTTGTTCTATAATTTCTTCAAAAATGATAGAAATAATATTCAATAAGTGTTAATCAAAAACATTTCCTTGTGTGTTTTGAAGGCCTTGTAGAAAATAGTTTTGAATGAAAGGCATAATCAAATTATAAGAATCAAAGTTCCTTTTTTTTATTTTTTATTCAACGGAAATTAGACATTTTGTTATCAGAGCTGCCAAATTATATTACTAATGAAATTTTGTTTTGTTTAAAAAAGGCTATTGAATAAATTCAAAATATTTCATTCATGGAAAAGAACTAACCCAAACTAAAGATGCGAAATACTTAGGAGTCATAATAAATGAGAAACTATCTTGGAATCCCCATGTCAATGAAGTTATTAAAAAATCAAACAAAACCTTAGGCTTTATAAAAAGAAACTTTTACAAATGTAACAAAGATATAAAACTAAAATGCTATCTCACCCTGGTGAGACCTATACTAGAATATGCATCTTCAGTATGGGACCCATCCACCAAAGAAAATATTGATAAGTTAGAACAAATACAAAAAAGAGCTGCCAGATTCATTACTGGAGAATATTCAAAACTGACAAGAGTAACACCATTAGTTAAATCATTAAACCTTGAAACACTAGAGGATAGAAGAACCAATAGTAAATTAGTAATTATACATAAGGCAATTAATTCTAATTTAGAAATACAACACAAAGATAACCTAATACAACCCTCAAATAGACATAAAGATAAAAACACCTTTCTTAAACAAACACATACAAGTTTTCTTTCTTTCCGTCTGGTATTCGGGCGTGGAATGGGTTGCCTGAAGAAACCAGGAAAGCCACCACTTTATCATCTTTTAAAACTCTAGTAAGAATACAGGACTAAACACAAACCATAGAAATACGTAGGACGCAATAATCTTCTGTACAGAAGGAGCGTCTGTAACATATAAGATAAGATAATTTGAAAATATGAAATCAAAGAGTTATTTTTTAAAAACAATTTTAAAAAACCAAAACAAACTATAAGCTGTTAATCCACATATTTTGGTTAAATTGGTTGAAATGCATCCTCTTATTTTTATGCTTGTCCTCTTTGTCAGGCACAAGCCATAGTAGTGGGCTTCCTATCCTCCATTACTGCCATGGTGCTGGGCTGGATACCCAAGGGGGAGTTTAACATACACCACGGTTTACTGCTGTGTGCGTGTAGTGTGTTCACTGCAGCTTTAGCCAGCTTGATCCTTGGTGAGTGAAGTGTGTTTGGGGGTGGGGCCTCATCATACACCATGGTTTACTGCTGTGTGCGTGTAGTGTGTTTGGGGGTGGGGCCTCATACACCCCGGTTTACTGCTGTGTGCGTGTAGTGTGTTCACTGCAGCTTTAGCCCGCTTGATCCTTGGTGAGTGAAGTGTGTTTGGGGTAGGGGCCTCATCATACACCATGGTTTACTGCTTTGTGCGTGTAGTATGTTCACCGCCACTGTGGCCAGTTTGATATCAGTGTTGTGAACTCCTGGGAAATTTCCCAGATTGTGGGAATTTTTTTGCCAAATTTATAGAAATTGGACTTTGGGAATTTATGAGGATTTGGCCTGAAATATGGGAACATTTGAGATTGAACATTTTTTTTAATGAAATACACACTTGAATGGCCATAAAATAAAATGATTTGAATTATGCTAATTTTCAAATAAGAAATACTTTTTGAGGGTGGGGCAGGGGCTTAGTAAAATATTTGTTTATTTTTAGTGTGTCTAGGTTTTTTATTTCAGATCTAGGTTTTTTAAAATCTTTGCTACGTTTTTCTGCGCTTTTAGTGCCGTCATATTTGTTTATTTTTAGCGTGTCTAGGTTTTTTTATTTCGGATCTAGGTTTTTTTTAAATGCATTTGAAAGGTATTTCCACGCTTTGCCATCAAGTTTTAATGCATTTGGGAATTTATAGACTAATTTGGGAATTTTTTTTACTCCTGCCTGGGGAAAAGTTGGCATCTTGAGCTCGCAACACTGCTTGATACTCAGTCAATGACATGTGCTTGAGCGTTCAAAATGGCTTTGGAAGCCTTTTGTATAGTGAGTAAACTGTTTAGGTCTTGAATGTTATTAAAAAATTTATTAAGATATTAAATTAATTTTGACATTTTTGAAGTTGATCATAGTTATAGGTGATTAAATCTCGAGTGTATTAAACCAATAAAAAATCAACAGAAAAATAAAAAATGCAAATCATGCTGTGTGAATTAAGTATTTTAAAAAACTCAAAAAAACAAAAAAAAAACTCCCATTTTGTTTGTTAATTGACTGAATTTAGAACATGCCTGCCAAAAGAAATCCTTTACATTTTTTATGAGTGGCAAGATTTTTATTTACATATTGCCATAAACCAGAGATTAAAATTAACAACACAATTTTTCAGTGATACGTGAGATGTCCATATAAAAGAAATATAAGTGGCAAATTTTTTAATATTTGTTTTTGAAATGGAGTTTGAAAATATTTCTAAATGTTATCAATAAACTGGTACATTTATGAGTTGGGAAATATTTATATTTGCTTTATATATTGACATATTTAGGAGTTTAAAAATATTTATAGTTGTTATATATAAATTGCCATACGTATGAGAGAGCGGAAGTGCTTGAGGTTTTTGTTTCTTTAAAGCTTCATATTTTAAGTTTATAAAATTAACCATTATGCAGTAGTAAAAGGTTAAGATGCATTTAAAGCTCTTGAATCTATGGTCCATTTAAATTCCACTTAAGAAAATTTGATTTTTATGTTTATTTAATTATGAACACTTTGATGACATTTGCTGTTGATTTATAGAAATTTTAATTTCCGAAGTTATTTTAAATAAAATGTTTAACAATTTCAGGCGTCATTATGGTGCTTGTTGTACTGTTGTCAAGGTATTTTAAAATCAACCCAGACAACGTGGCAACGCCCATAGCAGCCAGTCTGGGGGACCTGGTCACTTTGTCAATACTGGCCTGGGTGGGAAATCTTCTGTGGGCTGCTATAGGTCAGTATATGGGCAGTTTTGAACAATTTTTTCCCGGTGATGAATTAGAAAATCTTACTTCACCAGTATAAATTTTAGAAGACATATTTGTTAAAAAAATGTATTGTATTTGAAAGATGTCATGTACTTGATGATATCTCCAATATAATAATATACAATGACTTGTCTGGTATTATTAGATGAGAGGTGTGATGTAGGATGATATTTAATTATTAGATGAGAGGTGTGATGTAGGATGATATTTAATTATTAGATGAGGGGTGTGATGTAGGATGATTTTTAATTATTAGATGAGAGGTGTGATGTAGGATGATATTTAATTATTAGATGAGGGGTGTGATGTAGGATGATATTTAATTATTATATGAGGGATGTGATGTAGGATGATATTTAATTATTAGATGAGGG
>MUZC01001309.1:543477-560996 GCA_002072015.1 Radix auricularia
TATATATATATATATATATAGTCTTAAAGTATTTTTGAATCTTAGCCCTAGATGAAAATTAGTTCTAAAAATAAAATTATAATTTATTACGTCCTAAGTTTGATGATTGGCTCTTTTTAATTTAACATATTGTTTATTTATCTCCTTGTAAAGCACTGAGAGACGGGGATACATGGCTATTTATATTCTCATTTTATGATTATTATTAGTTAGTTAGTTAGTTAGTTAGTTATTTCCTCTCGGGCCGAAGACGGCACATAGGGCAGAGGTCATGGATTTCCATTTTTGACGATCCGTTGCTAATTGTATCAAGTCCTGGTTATTTCTTAGACCCATGGTTGAGCTTTCTCTTATGATTGTTCTACGCAGGGTTTCTTTTGGTCTTCCTTGTTTTCTTTTGCCTGTTGGTGTCCACATGAGGGCCTGACTTGGGAGTCTTCTCTTGTCCATTCGAAGAACATGGCCGATGTAATTCCATCGTCTTCTCCTTATAAAATTTGACACATATTCTTGGTTGGTTTCTTTTCTTATTGTTTCATTTGATTTGAGATCACTCCATTTTATATTGAAAAATTTTCGGAGGCATTTGTTTTCGAATGAAACTAATTTTTTTTCTATATATTTAGTTGATTTCCAGCTTTCGCATCCGTATGTTAGTACAGGGATTACACAGGAATTGAATAGCTTAAGTTTTGTATGCTGTCTTATTGTCCTTGATCTCCAAATATTTGTGAGTTTGTTGAAAGCACTTGACGCCAACGCAATTCGAGTCATTATCTCTGATGTTGAATCTCCATTATATGTCATTTTGCTTCCTAAATAAGTGAAATTGGTTACTTTCTCTATAGTTTTATCATTAATTTTTATATCATTGGGTTGGTTGGTGAGGTCCATGATTTTTGTTTTGGTTGTGTTGATTTCAAGACCAATTTGGTACATTACTATAAATGTATCCATTTCTCATTACTATAGATGTATCTATTTCTCATTACTATAGATGTATCCATTTCTCATTACTATAGATGCATTTATTTCTCATTACTATAGATGTATCCATTTCTCATTACTATAGATGTATCCATTTCTCATTACTATAGATGTATCCATTTCTCATTACTATAGATGTATCTATTTCTCATTACTATAGATGTATCCATTTCTTATGACTAAAGATGTATCCATTTCTCATTACTATAGATGTATCCATTTCTCATTACTATAGATGTATCCATTTCTCATTACTATAAATGTATCCATTTCTCATTACTATAGATGTATCCATTTCTCATTACTATAGATGTATTTATTTCTCATTACTATAGATGCATCATTTCTCATTACTATAGATGTATCCATTTCTCATTACTATAGATGTATCCATTTCTTATGACTAAAGATGTATCCATTTCTCATTACTATAGATGTATCCATTTCTTATGACTAAAGATGTATCCATTTCTCATTACTATAGATGTATCCACAGGTGCAAACAATACTCAAGGTGTTCCTAAAAAAAATGTTAAAGTGCCTCATCCTCAAACTTTTGTGTTTGTTCCCCTCAGGTGTGCACGCCAGGGCGGCCAGGGTGCTGGCTCTGTTGGTCGTCCCGGGCCACTTACTTTTCAGCTTCACTATCTTCTACCTGAAGGCTGGCCACACGTCCAGTTCCTTTTTGTTTCAGACCTTCTACCTGTCAGCTGCCCTACTTCAGGTGAGTGAGTTAACAGTGGCCTCACAATAAGTCAGGTCAAATTGACGGAATGTTGTGTTTTGGGTTAATGTCACCTCAGCTATAGTGATAATTGTCATAGTAAGTCAGCTCATATGGATGTAATGTTATGTTTTTGTCCAGGCCAATAGTAATAATGGTCAATAACTGATGTGAATATTGTGTTTAAGTTGTAATGTAATGACTGGGCAATGGCAGAACTTATATCCAGTTTAACTCTTTCGCTGCGGAATTTTTTCAACGAAAAAGTGTACATTATTTTCAAAAGTAAAAAAAAAAGTGAGAGGTTGGGTTTTTAACAAAAATATTTAAAATATTATTTTTAGGCTTGTAGGGATAAATTTGGTATCAAATGAAAGGTAGTTAAATGGACTATGCGTTTTTGAACTTGTTTCTTTGGTTTAAATAAAAAAACTAACATAAAAAAGACTAAAAATGTAAAAATATGACAACAAAAATCACTAAATTCAGGGGGAAAAAATTCTCAGAAGGCAAATTTATGTGAGTGCTCCATAAAATCATTAAAATTTAATGCAAAAATCAAATTGTCAAATATGTAACACAAATAGGCATTTTTATGTTTATAAATGTACAAAAGAACCACAAAAATTAATTTTGAAATATGTCTCATATTTTATAATGTAGCTAAAGATAGCTTGGGTAGCCATAGCAACAATATTGATCAACAAAAAACAGCGAAGAAAATTAATAAAATAATGCTTCAAATGATAGCAAATACACCTCCCCTTCGTTCATAAACAAGGAAGTACCACTCTTCTTTGTTAAAGTCTAATTTAAAAATAGCTCTTAAAAAGTTTAACAGAGAAATAGCAAAGAAACAAACATGATAGTGAAACAACGCACAGTGCGTTGGTCCGTGCTTTTGAGCAAGGCGGATGAACGCAGTGTGCGTTGTTCCGCATCGAAAGAGTTAATAGTCTTTATTTTAAGAATACTTTTACATGTGGATGAAATAAACTTGTAACAAGCATATCAAATACAAGTTTATTGATTAAAACCATCTGTGCTGGGAGCTTAGGTGTAACACAGATGTGGGGGTGGGGGTGTGACTTGATTGTGTGGGTGGGGTGTGTGGCTTGATTGGATGGGTGGGGGTGTGGCTTGATTACCCTGTAGATTGAGTGGAGGTATGGCTTGGTTACATTGTGGTTTGGGGGTTGGGATAGTTTTAAGCATTGATTTCCAGTTGAGTGCAGTGAGGGCACATCACCATGTTCTGTGGGGCATAAAGTCATTTTCCCTGTCACAGATGTTTTTACTAACATTTTTTAACAGATCTGCACCGTGGGTCTGTTAGATAAGCTTGTGTTTTCTTGTGGGTCTGTTAGATAAACTTGTGTTTACTTGTGGGTCTGTTAGATAAGCTTGTGTTTGTGGGTCTGTTAGATAAGCTTGTGCTTGTTTGTGGGTCTGCTAGATAAGCTGGTGTTTGTTTGTGGGTCTGTTAGATAAGCTGGTGTTTGTTTATGGGTCTGTTAGATAAGCTTGTGTTTTCTTGTGGGTCTGTTAGATAAGCTTGTGTTTATTTGTGGGTCTGTTAGATAAGATTATGTTTGTTTGTGGGTCTATTAGATAAGATTTTGTTTGTTTGTGGGTCTGTTAGATAAGATTGTGTTTGTATGTGGGTCTGTTAGATAAGCTTGTGTTTGTTTGTGGGTCTGTTAGATAAGCTTGTGTTTGTTTGTGGGTCTATTAGATAAGATTTTGTTTGTTTGTGGGTCTGTTAGATAAACTTGTGTTTATTGATGGGTCTGTTAGATAAGCTTGTGTTTATTTGTGGGTCTGTTAGATAAGATTTTGTTTGTTTGTGGGTCTGTTAGATAAGATTGTGTTTATTGATGGGTCTGTTAGATAAGCTTGTGTTTATTTGTGGGTCTGTTAGATAAGATTGTGTTTATTTGTGGGTCTGTTAGATAACCTTGTGTTTTCTTGTGGGTTTTTTAGATAAGCTTGTGTTTACTCATCCGTCTCAGCCTCCTATTGCTTGCAGTCCCAGTACATTAAGGTATAGATTATTGTAGCAGAAACTTAACTTTTCATTTTATCCCCCCACCCCCCACCCGCACCCTGCAGGTCGTACTGCTGATTTACATCGCATCCTGGATGGTTCCCCTAATCTGGGCCAAGGGGGCCGATCCCGACAACGTAGCCATTCCTTACCTGACGGCCATCGGTGACCTACTTGGCACAGCTTTTCTAGCTCTGGCCTTCCACTTCATGTACCTCTTGGGGGACAGGGATGCAGATGTGTCTGACTAGGTTTAAACACAAAAACTGGCCACGTGATGTTTGTTTGTTAAACTGGCCACGTGATGTTTGTTTGTTAAACTGGCCACGTGATGTTTGTTTGTTTGACTTTGGTGTTGATGATGGGTGACGTTTACTGTAACATTGTACCAACATTTTATTTATCTTTCCTGGACTCCCTGTTTGTTTCTGTTCACGACTCATCCCATTTGTACATGTCACTTATGGTGTCAATGTTTGATTTCATGAGTAAAGTTTCCACTGTGATAAATTTTACTGGGGAGATGTTATGAGGGTGGTTTTTTAAAATTATATTATTGTGTGGTGAATATCTATTTGATCCACTCTGATTCTTACGGAAACCCTTCCTACAGTCGTTTCATTTTGTTCTTCTATTATCGTTATTTTGTAACTCTACACCACTGACAAAATTCATCTGATAAAATCACATCATTTTAGACTAAATTGTTTGGTCAAATAGATTTCCTATAAATTCTTTTTAGTTTTCTCTAATAACCCTACGTGTGCTTATAACCCCATGTATTTGATACTGGTGACTCTATCACTAAAAACTAACAGAAATATAATTCTTCATTTTATATTCCCCACTCATTCTGTTAAAGGTTTTGTTGGTTAGGTAAATTTGTTAGGAGGCCGTGTCATGACTTGACATAAATAAACACAAGAAACCAGATGTCAGCTCCCGGAAATTTTATTTTTACTTTTTTTTTTTACTTTTTTTTTTTACATTTACATGTATCTGAAATTGTTCAAACCTATTTTGCTGTAGTTTTATAGCAAAAAAGAAATCAGCATGTAAAATATTTTCCTAACTTGATTGTATGCATCTTTCCATTGTCTCACCACATGTCCATGCACACACTAATGTATAACTACATACACAGTGAATGTAATTCCCAAGACCCTGTGGTAATTCCCTAGGCTCCATGGTAATTCCCTAGGCCCCATGCTGCATTCAGCAATTAACTTGAACCACCAACACTGTCTCATAACATACTGATTTTTTAAATTCAGCCAATCCGCTCTTCTATGTCCAGTAAAATGTAAAACTTCTTAAAAAACTAAAATTCATTCATGCTTCACATATAGGTTCTGTACATTAGTTATAAAATGATCAAGAAATGGATCCTAACCTTATGGAATATTAACTTTTTGTAAAACATTATATTTTATCACTCAGCATGATGGAAACCAATAAATGGTATGGACTAGCGATCAAGTGAATCGTGTTCATTAATTAGTTTTTTTCTGAAATTACCTTTCAGTTTAGCCCTTCTGTAGTTTAACGTTCATTATAATTTTATTTATAAATGAAAATGTTCAAATTTGTCTTTTTTTTTTAATTGTCGAATGAAGATCATATCTTATTTTCATTATATTATTATTATTTATCAGTTGAGATTATTTTTGTTGACATATTATTATTGGCATTTAACGATGTATTTTATTGATATTTTTACAAAGTTCATGTTTTTATTTTTTATAACCCCCCTTTTCCTAACAACACTCACTTCCTTAAGTCTATTACCTCCCTTTTCTCTACTACAGTCATTTCCTTAACTCCATTACCTCCCTTTTCTCTACTACAGTCATTTCCTTAACTCCATTACCTCCCTTTTCTCTACTACACTCACTTCCTTAACTCCATTACCTCCCTTTTCTCTACTACACTCACTTCCTTAACTCCATTACCTCCCTTTTCTCTACTACACTCACTTGCTTAACTCCATTACCTCCCTTTTCTCTACTACACTCACTTCCTTAACTCCGTTACCTCCCATTCTCTAAAATACCCCTAGAGTTAATGTAAAAAAAAAAGTCACAATTAGTTCAATTAATTTATTTCCTTAACATATTTTCTGTTTTCCTCTCTTCAAGATTTATTAGTTATCATCTACTTAACGTATTGTTGCCAACCCAAACTTTTAACATACATATATGTGAAATATGTGAGGTCAGTGCAAATTTCTGGTATCCTTGTGTTCCTCTGTTCTTAAGTTTGACTTAAACTTATATGTACTTCAATAAATGTACTTATTGCTGCTACTCTTTTTGACATTGAATCAACCAAGTTGTGTGTCCTATGGCTACATTGTTCTCTACCAAAGATGGATTATAATAATACAGGAGGGAACAAAAATTAAGTTGAATCAATGAAAATTAGTTTCTTGGAAGGATTAACTACCGTGTTTTTGGCATATAAGATGCTGGAGAATAAAAGGCACGCCCAATTTTAAAGGAGGCAAATCTAGAGAGAAAAAAAAAAGATTCTGAACCAAATACTTTCTATTCGTTGTCTAAGATGCACCAATCTCCCCCAACCCCAGTAGAAAAAGTGTGTCTTGTACAATGTAAAATACAGTAAGCTGGAGACTTAATTTTGGATCATCCATAATATCCAAAGGGTTTAGGATTATCGTAAATCAAAAGCTGACTATAAGCTTTGATCTGCTGAATAACCCTAACCAATCTTATAAGATGACTTTAGTAGTGTGTGTGCCGAGTTAAATTACATAATCCCCCTCAAGAGTCAGTGGCACATAACTCTCTCAGTGTTCTATGATACATAGTCTACCCCTGATTAGGTATAACTATGGCAATTTTTGTGCATTTCTGCTATTTGCTCATCTTTTATTTTAAAAAACTAACCACATTCATATCACCTATTTATCTTGATTTTAATTCATTCTAACATGTACTGTCATTAAATTATGTGTTTCTTATAATAAAAGGCCCCTTTACAATTACATATTCAATATATGTTTACATTTCTTGTTTTTATTCTTTGAAATATATTTCAATCATTGTAATAATATATTTGATTATTTCATTTACTTTGCAATAACTTACAATATAATGTTTTTGTAATCCTACACTAACAATGTTGACTTTACATCATCCATTACTGTAGTCACAGGGTGATCAGTTTTAATGAATGTATGTAAATCATGATTTAAAGCTACTGGGAATCTGTTAAAGGCCTTCAATTTAACAGGAGGCCCATTGTCACTAACTGTCACTAGGTGACTGTATCTTCTGCCACTAGATCCGCCATTGATCTCTTGCCAGAAGGAACCACGTTGATTTACTTCATTCTATAAATTGACTTGTCAAATTTTCAGGCATTGTTTTGATTTTTTTCATATCAATGCCTAATGTATTTTGTGTTGTTTTATAATTTCTCTAATGTAATTTTATTTCAAATGTTCAAGTTTATGAAGCAAAATACAGCTTCCCTAAAAATCATTGTATTTTTTTTTATTTATTTGTAGTTTATTTATTCAGCCCTGTAACTCATATTTTAGTGTCAATTTTTTCATCTTTACTGTGGTAGCTATTTCAATAATATTTTACTACAAATGACTTTTATTTAATTCAGTTGATATATCACAAAAATTTTATAGTGTAGCGTCAATTCAAAATAGAGCTGGTTTCTTTTTAAAATATTTTTTTTTTAAAAACATCATACAAATCAAATAAAAAATCAAAATTCCTTTCATCAAATTTTAACAGGATTAACTTTTTATGGTGTATTTTAGAAGCAAACATGGATATTCAGTCTTAGAAGTTATTTACAAGTATCTAATGGTTGAGTATTAGTGAACTTCTCCAATGTGAAATAAAACCATACAAGAATTTTAAAAATTCAACCTGAAGAAAATGAACAGATTTGAAATTGTTTGCCAAAATTTACATCAATGGCATGTTATAAAGACTGAATTTTTTTCCCAATATCTAGAGGAAAGAAAATGGAGACATTTCAAAATAATTTAACCCTATAGTATGCCCTCCCCTTGTTATTTCCTAGGACTTTCTTGTGTCTGACAGCACCTATTATTATTATTATTATTATTATTATAGCTAAAAGATAACATCTCCGGGGATTTGTGATGTGGCCAATCATTGGATAGACCAGAGTATTTGAACTACTAAGTCTATTATTTACTTATCTAAGGGTCCATTATTTGTGTGAATCTATAGAGTGGGTAATGGTGTTATCCAGGATGCAGTGGTAGAGACAAAGTCCACTCAGAAAGGTCTTTGCTTGGAATGTGCAGCTGAATATTTATGTTATGTTAAATCTATTACATACTATGCCTGTTGGTCCCAGCGACCTATATAAAGATCACAACAACTGTGGATGTAAATAAGGTTTATTTTGACATTACATGACTTTTTTTGTATCTCCCTTTGTGTGGGTTTGTTTCAGGGAATTTCCACAAATGTAGAGTAGTACTTCAGAGGCTAGTGTATAACTTCTCCAAGATTCCACCTACAATTGTAGAGTAGTACTTCAGAGGCTAGTGTATAACTTCTCCAAGATTCCACCTACAATTGTAGAGTAGTACTTCAGAGGCTAGTGTATAACTTCTCCAAGATTCCACCTACAATTGTAGAGTAGTACTTCAGAAGCTAATGTTTAACTTCTCAAAGATTCCAGCTTCATTGTACAATTTAAAATGATTTGGATTTTTGTCTTCTTACCATTACATTGTGTTGCACAATTTCTAACAAATGTAATTGTTGCAGTTAATTTTTATTCATATAAATAAGACATTTTTAAAAGATTCACATAAATAATAAATTTTTTAATCTTTTAGTGAAAGGATAAAAATAGAATGTATTTGTGGAAAAAATGTTTTTAATTTGTTTTTTGTGTTAACAAATAGCAATGAAAAGATAAATAATAATTTTAAAAATGACAAGATTTGAAATCTTTTTTTGGCTACTTAGTCTGCTGCTTGGGTTTTTAAATCCCTGATGGATGTCTCTCAGCTTGTTCAAGTAAGAAAAGTCGTTTATGTTTGCACAGTATTGAATTAAATAGAAATGAAATAGGGTGGTGGTCATGGTAAGGCTACAAATTAGTATTACAAATACATTAATAATAATACACTGAATGAGGAATTATTACTTCATTTTTTTTCTCCATTTTTTGTTGTGAAGTTAAATCATTTAAATTATATCTTTTATCATGTAAAAAATTTAGAGCTTAAATGAACTCTAAGTAGGTAAGAAGCCAAGGATATTTAATAAATGATCCTACATTATATATGCATAAATTTCCTTGCCAACATGACAAAAGCGGATGTTGTCATGGTGAGGCAGGGGAGATCAGTATTATCTCAAAGATGCTGCTCACTCTACATGGGTTATTGTTTATAGAACCAGTGCCTTCCTCATAACTTTTGTGATATCATCATTTGCCAGATTGGTCTCTATACCAATGTCCTCAAAAATGTTCAGAGAAAGAAGACATATATTTTAGGAGATTTACTTAAACAATAAATATGATTATAATTGTAGAAGCTTATACATTTTCTGTTAATTCAAAAAATTTTAATGAGTCTTTGCATAAAGAAATGTTGAAGAAAAAAATTCTTTAAATATTCTTTGTATTTTTTAAACCTTTAAAAAATTTTTTTTTTTTTTTAAATTTGATGTTGTACTATATTAATAGTTTACGTGTATATGGAAAAGAGCTATTTACCTTGTATGTTGTTGATTTTTTTTTTTTACCTTCTGTAACACAATTATCTGAGAGAATTCATATTTTAGTTGAACTGACCAAAAAAATATTTTTTCTTGACATCATTGTTTGTGAAACTATGGAAGTGGGTTAGTTATATTTTTACTATTGTGTTTGTTATGTCTTTCCTCTGAACTGTGCCTGGTGTTAACACTAAGGAAAATGAAATCTTTAAATTTGCCATTTCAAGCTGATGGTTTAGTAGAGAAGGCTTAAACTTATGTAGTGTTTCTGAGGTATTTTTAGTTTAATTTATTTTATTTAATTACAGGTATAACTTTTTTTTTCTGTTGTAATATTAAATTTTAATTATGAAATAATAAGACGGCAGGAATTTTTTTCTGTAATTACTTTTTTTTAAAAATTTCTAATCGTTAGCCAAAACATGATATTTTTTAAAACTCAGACTTATATCGATAAATATTTATTTAACATTAAAATAACGAGTTAGTTATTAAACAATAAAGTAACCAGTTAGGTAAGTTTTTTGATCAGATCAAAGGTAAACAACTTGAGGGTGCCAAGGAACTATGCCCCCCCCCCCCCACACACCTTTCCATGCACACTAAACCATTCCTTGAACTGTTGCCACATTTGTTATAGGGGGAAACAAAACTATAAATGGTTTGTGGTGCGGACTTTAAGCATTTAAAAATATCTTTCGGTGGCTTTTAATGAGACCAATATTTGTATATGTTAAGAACCAATAACCTGATTATGTTTTATGTTCCTATGTTAATTTTTTTAATGTGTTTTTTTTTTACAAACTAACAGAATGAAGGGTTCTATAGTCATGATTGGGAAATGAATAAATCAACTTTAATCAATAATCTATTGATTGTGTGATGTTAATGTGAAATGAACCAATGACAAGAATGATATTCTGACCATGGTACACATTGTGGTGCATGTGATCATGAAAATATTTATTGAAAACTTTTAATTAATAAATAAATTATTATATACTGATGGAAGTTTTGTTTGTCATTCATTTCTCCTTGTTAGACTTTATTTTATTTATTTCTCCTTGTTAGACTTTATTTTATTTATTTCTCCTTGTTAGACTTTATTTTATTTATTTCTCCTTGTTAGACTTTTTCTCCTTGTTAGACTTTATTTCTCCTTGTTAGACTTTATTTCTCCTTGTTAGACTTTATTTTATTTATTTCTCCTTGTTAGACTTTTTCTCCTTGTTAGACTTTATTTTATTTATTTCTCTTTGGTAGACTTTATTTCTCCTTGTTTGATCTTTATTTCTCCTTGTTAAACTTTATTTCTCTTTGTTAGACTTTATTTCTCCTTGTTAGAATTTATTTCTCCTTGTTAAGACTTTATTTCTCTTTGTTAGACTTTATTTCTCTTTGTTAGACTTTATTTTATTTATTGATGTTATACTTGTGGTATCCCTTATAAGGTTGTAAAGCTAATCTTGGTGCACAAAATGAGGGGTGAGACTGCAATCAGACTTATAAAAAAAGTAAATGGAAAAGACGTAAACAAGGTAAGGGTTAGACTGACATGACGTAACAAAACAGCTGTTTTGTTACGTCCTGTCAGGCTAACCCCTACCTTGTTTACGTCTTTTCCATTTACTAATCCTGGTGCAACAGGCCAAATGTGTTCAAAAGGGAAACAGTATGTGGCTGATTAAGCCATGCTAATATATCTCATCATATTGTCTGATCAGAGAGACCAGTGAAAATATATATCAAAATATTGTGTTGTCTGGAAGGGCAAATTGTGTTTAGGACCTGAATTAGTGACAATATATATCATAATTAATATTGTGTTGTCTGGAAGGGCTAATTGTGTTTAGGACCTGAATTAGTCAAAATATATCTCTGACGTTAGAGTGAGAATTGGCAAAGCAAGAACATCATTTAAACATCTAAAGAAAAAAAAGTTTGGAGCTGCAACAACTTGACCCTCCAAACCAAGGTCAGGATATTCAACACCACAGTAAAGCCTGTCATGCTAAATGGAGCTGAAACATGGCGGATTACAGCAGCCGTTTCGAAAAAGCTTCAAAAATTTATAAACACATGTCTCCGAACAATTCTCCGAATCCGCTGGCCCAATATCATCACCAACGAGGACCTCTGGCAACATACACAACAAGAGCCAGTGGAAGAACTAATACGTCAGCGCAGATGGAGATGGATTGGCCACACCCTCAGAAAGCCTACATCTAGCACTATGAGACAAGCCCTCACTTGGAACCCCCAGGGCAAGAGAAAAAGAGGTCGATCAAAAATGAACTGGAGAAGTGAACTGGAGACAGACTCCAAAAAGAGTGGGCACAGCTGGGGACAGCTAGAGAGATTGGCACAGGACCGGGATGCCTGGAGAGTCTTTGTTCGTGGCCTATGCCCCAGATGGGACGATAGGCAATGATAATAACTCATAAAACTATGCAGATGCGTAAACTGGCGTGAAAATGTCACCAACAATGTTTTGTGACAATTGGGAAAGGAGTTTATTTTCAAGTCTATAAAAGAGAGAGGTTATGCTGGTTTCAGTTTTACAAATATTTGACAGTACATTATTTAATAATAATTGTTGAAATATGGGTGGGGGGCGCTCTGCACCCTATATACTATATAATATATAGACTTCATGTGAAAATATTTTTTTAATTAATAAAACATTTTAAAATTATATTGCGGGGGTCCACCTACCCTTGCCATCTTATATATATATATATATTTTATTTTTTTTTAAAACAACACATTTACTTCTATTGCTAAAGATTCTTGCGCCTTACCCTCTATTTATCCGAGTGCACAGTCACAGACCCTGCCGGTCTGTTAGCAAGTGACACAGCATTCATTTTCAGGCCACGGCTATGAGAACACAATACCCAGTCGGCTTTGTTTTCTCTAACTAGGATCAGGTACCCATTCGGAGCTGGCTGGACTCAGCCCCGGGGAAAAATCCCTGCCGACAGAGATTCGAACCCGTGATTCTAGGTACAAACATGTTTTCAAAGTTCATTATATTCGTATGAAAACATTCGGGAACACTGCTTGAGATTTAAAAAAAGAAGAAAAAGAAACAGTAGATGTGTCACGTCAGTTTCAACAATTAACTTATACCTATGCCAATGTCGTTGGAAATATAAACCTTTATCAGTATTATCAGTTAGCCGTATATATAATATTTAATGTATACAGTATTTTCATTTCAAGAAAAAGTGTGAAACTGATAAGTGTCATAGGATAGGGGAAATAACCATGATCGAACTATTAAAAAATAATTATGTGCTATTTACTTTCCCTTTTCATTGTATTTATTCTCCTTTTCCATTTCACGAGGACTATTAAAATTCATCGCTCATAATTTCACAATCAGTAAGAAATAGACTGAAATCTCCATTCAACACACAGATAATCGTAGATAAAGGTAGTAAGTGATACAAACAATCGGTTTATAAATATGATGCTTAGTCCAATCCAAATTTATCAAGTCACGATGGCCGAGTGGTTAAGGCGTTGGACTCGAAATCCAATGGGATTTTCCCGCGCAGGTTCGAATCCTGCTCGTGACGTGTTTTTTTTTTTTCTATTTTATTTTTTGTTAAGATTTTTTTTGTTTGTTTATCAATGACATGGGGATTCCACATTACAACAGCTTTCTTTATATTTTAAATTCAGGTTTTTAAGTCCATAAACAAAATTTGACAACAGATGTCCAATCTGTTGTAGTCAAATTTTCTTTTTGAACTTACGATCTGAATTTAAAATATCAAGAAAGCTGTTGTAATGTGGAATCAACAGTGGCGTCGCTAGGGGGTGCGGTGGGGGCGGGCCGCCCCGGGTGACACCATTAGGGGGGTGACACCAGAAAGTAAAATTCTATATATTCCCGTTATTTGGCACTGGAAAACTCGTGGGAGTTCTATGGGTTAAATAATGACGGGGTGACACCAGGAGCTACCGCCCCGGGTGACACCATGAGCTACCGCCCCGGGTGACACCAACCCTAGTGACGCCTCTGGGAATCAATGAAGTTACTTTTTAAAATCAAACAAAACCTTAGATTTTTTAAAAAGAAACTTTTACAAATGTAATAAAGATATAAAACTAAAATCCTACCTCACCCTGGTGAGACCTATACTAGAATATGCATCTTCTGTATGGGACCCATCCACCAAAGAAAACATTGATAAACTAGAACACATTCAAAAAAAAGAGCTGCCAGATTCATTACTGGAGAATATTCAAAACTCACAAGAGTAACACCATTAGTTAAATCATTAAACCTTGAAATACTAGAGGATAGAAGAACCAAGAGTAAATTAGTAATTATACATAAAGCTTACAATAATTCTAATTTAGAAATACAACAAAAAGATAACTTAATACAACCGACAGATAGACATATGGATAAAAACACTTTTCTTATTCCGTATGCAAGAACAAACACATACAAGTTTTCTTTCTTCTCGTCCGGTATTCGGGCGTGGAATGGGTTGCCTGAAGAAACCAGGAAAGCCAACACTTTATAATCATTTAAAATTCTAATAAGAATACAGGACCAAACACAAACCATAGATAAACGTAGGACGCAATAACCTTCTGTACATATGGAGCGTCTGTAACATACAAGAAATGCGTATTAAACAGCAACCATTCACAGACAGAGCCGTGGTTTCGATATAAATCGATCATAAATTATTGTTCGCTATCAGCCATTCAGGAACTAATTTGTCTTAGAAAAACTAGATCAAAAGAACGTGTTACGACCTGCTCTTAAAAACCTCCTTCACTCCCCCCCCCCCCCCCCCCCCGCACCTCCTCCCCATCACTGGAAGGGAACGTTTTACATTGCTATTTTGTTTGGTTTTTACGTCATACAAAAATATTGATTATAAAATATGCCATTATCTTATGCATAAGAGGAGCTTTTCCTATACAGGAGATTCTTTGGTCATATGCTTATCTATGGCTCATGTCTACAATTGCATTTCATTAACGTTTTGAAAGCTAGTTTGTTCGGGCAACCCATTCCACGCCAGAATGCGGGAAGAACGAGACTTTATGTTTGTTCTTGCATACGCCATAAGAAAAGTGCTTAAAGTTCCTAATATTCATCCCAATGTCGAACAAAAATATATTAATTTTTATTTTTAAAATTTAAAAATCGTGCATGTAAGAAATTCCAAGAATCTTGCTGTCCCATTCCAGAAGGTTCTTTCATTTTCACGGGCGATCTTATCAGATAACTCACGCGTTTCTGTGACCATTCCTGATAGTTACTTTTTAGTAACCTCCCTTCCCCAACTCTTCACCTCAACCCTCCCCCACCCCCGTTCACGTCTCCCCCTCACCCAACGCTTCAGTTCACACTCACCCTCTCCTTCCGTTGACCCCTCCCATCAGCCACATACTTGTAAACACATTTCCCACGAACTGCCATTCTTATTGCCATGATAATAACAGATTCTAGAAGTTCTCCCAAGTTCCAGCGATGATAAAACAACCCAAAGTATTTTGATGCAATGATTCACCCCCATGGGCGTGCAGGTGTTTTCCCTGGCCACTCACCGTCGCCTCGTGTGACGGAGGAATTCCTCGTGAGTCATCGAATCAACGGTGCTCGCGAGAGGATTTCGACAGACAATTTGAATAACTTTATATAACATCAACAACCTTCCAGCCTATTAGAAATTGGAGAACGACAGAATAAACTAAAATTAGACAAACGTAAGAATAAACAACTAAAAATTGACAAACGTAAGAATAAACAACTAAAAATTGACAAACTTAAAAATAAACAACTAAAAATTGAACAACCGATAATACTGGACCCATTATAAGACACACGACATACTCCCGATGAAAGACGGGGTTGGGGGTGGAGGGGTGGACGGGAGATATTTAAGGGCCTTGTTTATCAAATTTAAAGCAATGGGGGGCCCCATCACCCGGGTGTTAAGGGGCGCCAAGGGGCCTATAAAACAAATCCTTGCCGATTCTTGTTGGGATGGAGACCCCAGTTAAACGTTTTATTTACGTGTGTTTATAACCCATGGGACTTGGTTAAGTTAAGCCTATTAGACCATCACACCGCTCCCAACCCCTCACCGCCCTGCTGTGTGTGTACAACACAATAGATCGATACCTTAATCTCACAGACCACCTGACTCAGGTGTTTTCCTCGGAGCATTCTCCAATGACTCACTCGCGGGGACACGTCAGTGTTTTATTTAAGAAAGGCAAATTGTGACGTCATAGTGGAATGTTGCGCGCACACCTACGTGAATATTTTCGTGCTCTGGCTCGTGGGTTCCACGTTCGTCATCTCGCCGAGGGTTTATCGAGGGGTCAGGCAAAGTATCAGGAGGGTGCTAACCGGTGCGATACAGAAAATAGTGCTGTTGGTTGTGGTGTTGGGGGGGGGGGTTAAATAAGAAAATATTTAAAAATATTTCATTTAAGATTATTTTGTCAGGTAAAGACTTTAATTGGATGTTTGTGGGATTTTTAATTCATAATAATAATAATAATAACAATAATTTATAATAAATTGATTTTGATAATTTATATTGCGCTGTTACCAGTACCACAGTAAGCAGCTGGGCACACAGGGCTTTACATAAAAAAAGGAAAGACATAAAATTATAGATTCACTTAATGAAAACCATTCATATCCTAGATACAACATATAATACATTACCGTGGGCCGTGGATATAAGCTACGTTCATCATTTCAATAAATGTTTGATTGTTGTTTAGTTAGTTTTTAAAGTAAAATTTGAAGTGATGTTTCTTCTGGCTAATCCTTTTGTTAGGTGATCTCATCTAGAGGAAATGGATTCAATGTAAGGTTAACTAGAATTAGAAGCAGTGGTGCTATCACTATCACTATCAGTGATAGCACAACTTTATCAATAAAACGTTAAACTTATAGGTAATGGTAAGTAAAACGTTAGGTCTAATTCGATATTTATCAGATAGATAAAAAAAAAAACACATGCTATATTAAATGCCTTTATAATGCTACATCTGTTTGGTGGTGTCGTCCACACCTCCCCCCCCTTTTTTTTCCACCCAAACCAATTAATATGTGGAGAGTCAATATTTCCTTTACTTTTCTTAAAATTTAAAATCTGGATTTCTTTTTGGGTAGGCTTGTCGTAAAGGAAATTTACTTTTATACTTTTGGATCGGATGCCAAATCTCGTAATGGTTATAATGTCACGATGGCCGAGTGGTTAAGGCGTTGGACTCGAAATCCAATGGGATATTCCCGCGCAGGTTCGAATCCTGTTCGTGACGTATTTTCATTTTAACCCTTTTTTTCTTTAAACATACTTGCAAAGGTGCATGGCTGCAACCAGGTAGAGAAGAAAGAAATTCATAAAGTTAGGTATGGTAAAGTTACGGCAAAATACCCCCCCCCCCGTCCACATTCCCCTTTTCCCCACCAAAAGTTAATAAATAAAAATATTAAATTTAAAAATGTATTGGTAAGAAGTTTTCATTAGCCACCAAGCAACATTAAATGAAATAGCTAATATCAATAGGAGATCAAATGGAATATAATGAACATCAGTGTTAATGAAGATTTTAGGGATGGGAGAGGGGAGGAATAAATCTGCGACCCTTCAGTGGCGTAGCTAGGGGAGATTGAGGGGTCCAAATTTGATAATCCCACCCCGAGCCCCCACTTGAGGGGGGCCCCCAAATGAGTGTCTGAAAAGATTGTTTCATTATATATTACGCCATCGGTCAAAATGATGGGCCCAGAGAGAGACCAAGCCCCCCCCCCACCCACCGGGCTCCCAAATTCCTAGCTACGCCACTGCGACACTTGGTGGCATCTTAACGAGTTTATTGAACTTTGCCACGTAAATATTATTTTAAAATCTTGCTGATCGTTGATGGCTATTTGTATCTCTGGTGATAAAATTTATGAGTTAACTCTTCAAATAGAAATTATCATATATCTAGATTCCCCCCCCCCCCC
>MUZC01001309.1:577458-593843 GCA_002072015.1 Radix auricularia
TCTCTCTCTCTCTCTCTCTCTCTCTCTCTCTCTCTCTCTCTCTCTCTCTCTCTCTCTCTCTCCCTCTCTCTCTCTCTCTCTGCGGTCTGACGGGATACATGTCCAGGGGAGTATGGTCCCGTTTGTGCTCTTCAGATAATATTTGCTTAACAGTTTGCAAGTCTATTTCTGGATGTTTGGGAGGGGCATGCCGGGGGTATGTGAAAGGCATGTTTGTTACATTAAGGCTGCTAACTGGGCAATAAATGGATGGGGTAGATGCAGAGTTGTGTGCCCATAGGGCACGGTGGGATACTGGTACATGGGGGGGGGGGCATAGATCAGAGAGCACCAAGGCTTAAAAGAGTCCTGAAGCTGTAACGCCCGCTAGACTCAATGGCCCCTATGGTCAAATGCTTGACCATCAAAGTCATCTATTGCTGTGCACAGACTGGTACAATACGTATGAGACTCAGGGGCACCTCTTGGTCAAATGCTTGACCATCAACGTCATCTTTGGCTGTGCACAGACTGGTACAATAACTGTGATATCCACGGGTTAATTCTTAGTAGACATTTCAATCATGTTATTCCAAAAAATTTCAATCATGTTATTCCAAGTAGAAATTTCAATCATGTTATTCCAAGTATACATTTCAATCATGTTATTCCAAGTATACATTTCAATCGTGTTATCCCTAGTTGACATTTCAGTCAAGCTATTCCTATTTGACATTTGTCATTGTATTGTATGTCATTAGCTCAAATGAAGCAGTTTGAAACTTAATATTTCCGAATGACGTGAGCGGTGGCGAGACCCAGCGGTTGTTTGGAATTTGAATTGGGCGACAGCCCCCCCCCCCCAGGTGTCATTTTATGTGTTTATCAAGAGTATTTTAGAAGTAAGAGAATATACGTGTTAGGTGTGGGGCTAATCTATGGGAGTTTCTCCAGGCGACATTTTGTCCAGGTACACTACATCAAATCCCACCAAAACCCTCAGCGGTTTGCCGGTTGGTCTGCTGGCCTTCAAAGAAATGAGCTCGGGTCCAGGGCGCTCTATTAACATTGAGCGTTGACCTTTCTCGGGATTTGTTGTCTCAGTAAACAGCTTCAGATCGTCTGCTAAGAGTAGGTAGGTATGGTGGAGGATGGGGCGTAGGTCTGTGCCTGTTGCTTGAGTACTGAGTACTCCTTAACATCTGCGTTTTGTGCCGTCATGTTATTATATGTGTGGTTATATAATACGTGGCCATATATGTAGCCATGCATGGGATCATATATTTAGTCGTATATAAAAGTTTATGGCTAGTTAAAGGTCAAAGGTCAGTTGGTGTTTTTTTTTAACCTCAGTTATTGAAGATCGTCTCCAATAATTCTGCCCGGGTTGGCCTCCAAAGCCACATAAGATAAACGTAGGACGCAATTACTTCTGGGCAGAAGAAGCGTCTTTAACATGTAAGATTTAACTAAGTGACTCTTACATCGGCCATCAGATCTGTCCAATAATAGATATTTATATCGTACCCCCTGGCACACCACTTTGCCACGGTACAATTAATACTTCCTAAAAAAAATAAAAATAACTCTAACGCTGTGTAGCTGCTCTCTTCAATGTCATAGAATGGGGGGAAAAAGACCTTGACCTTGGGGTTGTTGGATTGAACTTGAACCACCTTTATCTTATGCTTTTTTTTCACCTCACTGACCACAACCCCTCTCACTGACCACGCTCCTCACTGACCACTCCCCTCACTGACCACTCCCCTCACTGACCACTCCCCTCACTGACCACTCCCCTCACTGACTACTCCCTCACTGACCCCCTACCCCTCACTGACCACTCCCATCACTCCTCCCCTCACTGACCACTACCCTCACTGACCATTCCACCTCACTGACCCCTCACTGACCAATCCCTTCACTGACCACTCCCCTCACTGACCACACCCCTCACTGACTCACTGACTCCTCCCCCTCACTGAACACACCCCCTGTCGCTAACCACTCCATTCCTGGATCTTATTCCATTAAGCACTCTTGAAATGTAAAATGTTCCCATAGTGCTATAATCAATTACAAAATAAAATAGATAAACGTTTACCACTTGATGTACGATTACATATAGTAATATAATAAAGTCTGCGATGTGAGATCAGAAATGGTGTGTGATAGAGATTGTGGACATTGTTTAGAGAAAGTACGGTAATACATAAGTCATGGGCTAAATTCTAAAAGATAAACCCGTTATTTCAAAAATTTATTTTAAAAAAAAAAATTAAACACTTTAATATGAAAATAAGTTTTTAGGTAATGAAAAATTCAAAACAGATGTGTTAATTTTTTTTAAAAATTGAAACTTGCACATCGGCATTTTAAAAAAAAACACTTTTTGGTACTCCTGGCAAACACAGGGCTCAGGTCTCATGCGAGGGTGGTTGGCCCTGTTTGTATAGCAAGCACACATTCGAAACGAGTGCAAGATGGCGATTTGAACAGCCGATCTGGACAAACAGAGAGATAGATGTGGTGCGAATGTCAGATATGACAGTCATACACTGCCCCCTGTTGTGTGTGTGACAGGTACAAATACAGAAAAAGATGTGGTGCGAATGTCAGATATGACAGTCATACACTGCCCCAGCTATGTGTGACAGGTACAAATACAGAAACAGATGTGGTACTAATGTCAGATATGACAGTCATACACTGCCCCCTGCTGTGTGTGACAGGTACAAATACAGAAATAGATGTGGTACTAATGTCAGATATGACAGTCATACACTGCCCCCTGCTGTGTGTGACAGGTAGATCTTGAGCGGTTTGGTCCATGGCTGTGGTGCGCAAGAAAAGATTTACAGAAGTTTGGGAAATGTGGTGCGCAAATATAGGTGCGGTGCGGTGCCTCAACTGGTGTCATTTAGATTTCGAAGATTTCAACGCACGGGTCATTACGCGTGTATGGCTAAGGTGGCTAAGGTGGCTAAGTAAGCTGAATCCAGACATTAGACTTTGCGGTTAAAATCCATCAACATCGTACAACTTGTTTCTTGATAAGTCATTTGTCATGTTAACTCACTCCGAAAGTGACAGTTTCACAACTCAATCCAGTAAAGACACTTCCACAACTACTCCTATAGTGACAGTTTCACAACTCACGCCAACAGTGACAGTTTCACAACTCATGCCAATAGTGACAGTTTCACAACTCACGCCAACAGTGTGACAGTTTCACAACTCATGCCAATAGTGACAGTTTCACAACTCACGCCAACAGTGACAGTTTCACAACTCACGCCAACAGTGACCGTTTCACAACTCACGCCAATAGTGAGTTTCACAACTCACGCCAATAGTGACAGTTTCACAACTCACGCCAACAGTGACAGTTTCACAACTCATGCCAATAGTGACAGTTTCACAACTCACGCAAACAGTGACAGTTTCACAACTCACGCCAATAGTGACAGTTTCACAACTCACGCCAATAGTGAGTTTCACAACTCATGCCAATAGTGACAGTTTCACAACTCACTACAATAGTGACCCTTTGCAAAATTCTTCTAAATTTTGACTGTTAAAAATTAACTTCGGTTTATTTCTTATTGACCGGCCATTCAAGAAGGAATATTGTATTGGTCATCTTGCTGGTCATCTTGGTGCTCTTCTTCCTGGTCTTCTTGCTGGTTATTTTGTTGGTCATCTTGCTGGTCATCTTTATTGTCAGCTTGGTGCTCTTCTTCCTGGTCTTCTTGCTGGTCATCTTGGTGGTCATCTTGGTGGTCATCTTGGTGCTCTTCTTCCTGGTCTTCTTGCTGGTCATCTTGGTGGTCATCTTGATGGTCATCTTGGTGGTCATCTTGGTGCTCTTCTTCCTGGTCTTCTTGTTGGTCATTTTGTTGGTCATCTTAGTGGTCATCTTGGTGCTCTTCTTCCTGGTCTTCTTGCTGTTCGCCTCATTGTCTTTTATTGCTTTGCCTCATTCCTGTCCACGTTTATCTTTGATCATAAATAACATACTTTGCTGGATGGAAGGCTCGATCCACCACCAGCTCCACGTTTACCCGTTGAGCATCTTACATAGAACATGTTCCCCAAACCACTTCAATGTTAAATTAAGATTTACATTGGCAAAAATGAGTTGGCGGAGCAGAATGTGTAGAACTATGACAATAGACTTAATGCTTGTATGTGTGTGAACAAGGACAGTCCGATAGATACGACAAATGCCAGATATCACACATCATGATAAGAAGGTGACATAGATACGACAAATGCCAGATATCACACATCATGATTAGAAGGTGACATAGATATGACAAATGCCAGACATCACAGATCATGATTATAGAAGGTCCCAAAAATATGACAAATGCCAGATATCACAGATCATGAGCAGACGGACCCTAAGATACGACACATGCCAGATTTCATGATTGATAAGAAGGCCCCACAGGTATGATATCATGTTTCAATTTTGAATCTGTGATACAAGTTCGTATTTTTTTCTTCTTTTTTTCCCTAAAGATTAGAGTTATGACGTAAAATGACATCAACAGTGGCTCTCCTAAAACATGATAAGCCCCATAACAAAATAAAATAAAATAATTTCAAAAAGGAGAAGAAAAAAAAAGCAGTGTTCCTTTAAGAAGAACAATCTCCTCTTATCACATCGTCATTCAAGTAAAATTTGTGGTCGTTTAAATTCTCAGTGAGAAACATGTGTTAGGGATGGTACTGATTTTTTAAAATGTTCGATTAATCGGGAAAAATTTAACCGGGTAATCAATTAATTTCAATTAATTATATTTTATAAATCATATAGAGGTTCCGTTAAGTTGCGATTCATTATTTCGCAGCATCCGTTAAGTCACGGAATTTCTATGGCTCCCGAATTGTGTGACGTAAAGGGCCTACCGTAAGTTATGTCACACTCCAGAGGGGGGAAGGGGTGTGACAGTTTATGACAGGCGGGAGGGGTTGTCCGGCCTTGTGTGACGTCACTGTGTTCTATTAAATTTTAATCATTCTGTTAATAAAAAAAACAATATTTTTGTTCGAAAGTGTGACGTACATTAGTAAGGGGGGGGGGAGTCCCGAGATTTGTGACAGGGGGAGGACGAGTTAAAAATGGTCGAAAATAGCTTAACGCACTTTATAGATGGCACCTAAACCAGCAAATTCGTTCTGCTATGCAAGAAATAAGAAAGAAAAACCTTTTATGTTTAGGTATGTGCGTCTAAAAAAATAATAATACTACGGGGGAAAAGTATGTAAGTAAAAAAAAATATAAATTATTAATAAATTGGAAACAAATTATATTTGAAATATCTTCTTAAATTTTAATCGAAATTTAATCGATCAAATTAATTATAGTCGATTATAATTTTTAACGATTAATCTATTAATTATTGAATTTTCGCAGTCCTAATAATTTGATATAGAAAATATAATTTAAAGGTAAATTCTTCAGTTTACCGAAAATGCATGCAACATTTCTTCAGGCATAAAGTGGCGTTAGACCAATCGCAATAAAACATATTGACTTCAACCAATACCAGTTACGTCTTAAATATAAACAATGCCTATTTAAATATTAAACAGCATTACTCCTGGTTGCTGTGTGTGCATATTTTAAATAGATGTCACGCCGTTGAGAGCTGAAGGCCACATGTACGCCAATGTGAGGACACGTGAACTAACTTCGGTTTTATTCTGTTTGTTGAGTATAGCAATTTTGGTGTTAATCATATCGTGTCGGTTATTTACGGTCGAAGGTCAGAAGTGACTCAAAGGTAAACAAACCTTGAATTAATTTAATTTGATAGTTTCCAGGGCAAATGCTGATTTACAACACGTGTTTTAGTTTGTACAATGTGTGCTTTAATGTGTACAACATGTGTATAGTACAAAGCGATACAGGTCGCCCGGCACGTGTAGTCTTGATAACAAACAGATGGTTGTATTAGGACCAGGATCAGGCCGGCCACATCAGGGCAATCACCACAACACACAGACAAAAACCACTGCCCACCACACACACACTGACACACACACACACACACACACACCACTGCCAATCAAACACACATAGATACAAATCACTGCCCACATACAGACAGAAACACAAAACCACTGACCACCACACACACACTGACATACACACACACACACATACACACACACACACACACACACACCACGGCCAATCAAACACACACAGACGACACATAGACACACACATACATAGACATACAGAAACACAAAACCACTGACACACACACCGAAACACACAAAGAATAAACACATCGCAGACACACACACACATAGACACACACCACTGCCCACCACACACACATACATCTTCCACAAATATACCATCTGTACATATATATATATATACATGATACATATAACACGGTCCATGGTAAAACTGTAAGTCATACTTTGAATAATAAAAATAAAACCCGGACGAACCCAGGAAAAAGGAAAAGAGATGGCAGCTGTAAAATTTTAAAAAAAAAAAAATAATATTTTTTTTTTTTTTTTTTAAAATTAGATTTCTATAACAAACACAAAATCTAAACAGAAAGCATCTCAAAAATTTAATGTTTAAAATTCTTAAAATGTAACATTTGGTTATGGGATTTAAAAACCTTGCGAAATGGGAAATATAAATGCTTTGGAAATTGCTTTAGTCGGGAAGGACTTGTATTGAGTCGGCTAAAAGATGTATCCGGAAACTAGTACGAAACGATTTTGTACTAAGTATTTTTTTTTTTTTAAAATTTGTTGAAATTTTATAAACATGTAGTTGGAAATAAGATATTAAACATAGTGAATAATTTTAAACAAAAAATAAAATGGTTATGTTAAAAACGTTAATTTCTCTTTTTGCCTTACCAGATTTATTCTTGAATGTGAATTTAATGTGAATTAAATGTGCAGAAAATGGATGAAATTTATGAGGAAAAATAAATAATTAATCTCTAACTATTTAACTTCATCTAATCAATTTTTGCGTGACATAACTGTGGGCATGGCCCACGCCGTGGGGATACGTTCCAGGAAGTGGACAACTCAACTGATTTTTGGAAGTTGCTGACAAAATTAAAAGTCATTGCTGGAGATTCTAGAGGCCGGTTCTGATAATCCACTTGGTGTAAAGTGTGTGCCACCTAGCCGCTAAGTTTGTTGACTATGTCGACCGTGTTGATAAGTATATAGGTCACGTGTCATTAACAAGACGTTGCTCATACACGGGCCTGGGAGGAGGGGGAGGGGTAGCCGCTCCCAGACATACTGGGCTAGGAACATACCAAATATGGTGAGTTCAATGACGTACCAGTGTACCAGGCCGGAACTTCTCGAAGTTTCTTCGCAAACAGTTACAGGGCCTTAGTCACGGGCTCAAGATGGCTGACACATCAAAATCTCTAACCAACCTGTCGTCCAGTGAAACAGACTCAACTATAAATAACTCTTGACGGATTCCCGATATTGAGTTTAATGACATTATTGAAAGACTATGTTGTTCTGGGGCGCCTACGATGCCCACTTTTTTTTTCTTTAAAAGTCCGAATCAGTATTTACGTCAACCATAAAAATAGGAATGTGAATGAGTTCATTAAAAAGGAATGAACAATTACATTTTAGTTAAATGGAATTATTTATTTTTAACAACATTTCTCTACATACATCATTTCTTTTCCAAAATCAAAATATAAGCTCAAGCAATAACGTCACATAATATTTTACGGTGAGAAACACCACACGCTCTGTTATTCTGGAAACCAAAATGATGTTGGTTATGATTTTTACGTCTATATTTTCTTTTTTTTTTTTTTTAAATTTGCTGATTATGTCCCTTAGCGTTACAGAATGAGTGACCAAAGATTTTATCACGTTTTATTAAATTCCAAGCGCTAGATGCATTACATTTTTCCTGTTCTATGCAAAGAAATATTACTTTGATCCTTTAATTTGTAGGTGTCAATGTGAAGGAGGGTGAAGGGTGTCAATGGTGGAGGGTGTCAATGGTGGAGGGTGTCAATGGTGGAGGGTGTCAATGGTGGGGGTGTCCATGGTGGAGGGTGTCAATTGTGGAATATGTCAATAGTCAATGGTGTAGAATGGTGGAGGGTGTCAATGGTGTAGAATGGTGGAGGGTGTCAGTGGTAGAGGGTGGAGGTAGCTATTTCTAGAATTTTTATTCGTTTAAAATTATGATGTCGCACTTTGTCCCGCTTGCATGTTTTTTTTTTCTCTTAAGCTCTATATATATATATGTCATTATCATTATTATTATTATTATTGTTCACTATAGAGTTTGTTTGTTTTTTTTAAAAGGGTCGTCCATAAAATACGTCACGCTATTTTTGATACTTTTTTGACTCGCGGGTCCCCTCTCCCCCGGGTCACAAACAATCACAAATCTCGAACCTAAAGCGCGACACACTGTTGAACAAAAATATATTTGATAACAAAATAATTAAAATTTAATATCAAACACCGTGACGTCACATATGGTCGGACACCCCCATCCCCCCTATCACAAACTGTCACACTTTCTTACATACCCTCCCCCACCCCCTTTTCTGGAGCGTGACGTACTTTATGGACGGTCAATAACTTCATCACCTTCAAAATGATTGGCCTCATTCGGAAGTGAAAATTTGTCTTTAAAAAAAAACATTTAGAAGGAAAAACAAACAATAATTAAACTGATAATTTTAACATTCCTTCAGATATATTTTGAGATGTAAATATTTTGCCACCAACCAAACGATAAAGTAAACATAGTTGTAACTCTACTGTAAGACACTGACAGCAGATTTACACACCAATTTGTCTAGAGGAGATTCTAAATTTATTTTGAGACTTTTGAGTTACGTAAGAATTTTATTTTTATTTTGGGAGCAGAGAGTAATGTTGCTAGAAGACGTAATAATCTTCTGCATAGAATGAGCGTCTGCAGTAGATAAAATAAGGCATTCCATTTCCGCGCTAATATCATTGGTGGTTGCCATGGTTTCGCTACGTAAACGTGGATTGGATGACGACGTAATAATATCAAGATTTTGAGAGAAATTAAATATCTATCAATCTATTTTTAAAGCTTTATTGTTTATGTTTGCACATCTTTTAAAATCATAAGTACACATTACCATTCAACTTACTGGAATCTAGTTTAAAAATAACAGGCATGCGTCAATTATATCACTATTTTTGGTGTTTTTTTTTTTTTTATATACACTTTCGGATCCATCTCATGGTTTGTAGATGGGAAATACGTTAACAATTTTTATAGTCAACAATATGTTTTTTCGGAAACGAAAAAGTAAATAATAATTATAATAATTAGAAAATTTTGTCACTACGATTATCCCTTAATATTTTTATTTTTTTTTTCATTTTCAAATTGTTCAGATTTTTTTTTTGTAATTGCTTCTTTTCTTTTCAATGGTTTCAGATTTGTATCAATGTTAGTCTGTCGATGGTTTCAGGTGTTCAGCTTTTCATAAATGATTTGTTGTAAAATTCCTCTAACCTGAACACAAACCTCCCCACTTTCCCCAACCATTTACTTACTACACCTGCGCGTGCGTGCTGTTCTTTCGTCTCTAAAATCACCGTTTTTTAAATGATCGTTTGCTTCCTGCGTCTGTTGATGGGGAAGGAGTTTAGTTAACTTACCGGCATAGCTTGGCGGGAAAAGAAAAGAAACGAAACAAACATAAATAATATTTGTCTTGTTTTTATTAATTTTGATGATACTTGACTGAGCGAGGAAATGTTTCAATGGAGTGAAGGCTTCAAAATGTTTCAATGGAGTGAAGTTTTCAAAATGTTTTGATGGAGGCACGAACCCATCTTGAAGACTTCAAGTTTAAATTTAAAATATCGTTACCAGCCTAATGGCATATAACTGTCCCTCCCTTATACACTGTTTTACCCCCCCCCCCCCCATTTCCATTTTTTTCGTTTATGACCTTAACCTTAATTCTCTGATATCGCCAACTGATTTCATCTTGATTACATTCACAAATATGTTTCCTGTTATTTCACATGACTCACGGTTGGTATGTTATAAACTATTTAATATCTTAAAGATACTGGACCCGAAACAAATCACGCTAAACTTTTAGAATAAAACGTACATGCGCTCCCCCCCCCCGCCCCTAAGTGACGCATCAGCCTGCAGCCACTTAAAAGCATTGACGAGAATGCTCTATTGTTGCAAGGTTCTTTAGCTGACGTTGAAAACACTAATTAATGACGTCAATAATGGAAATAACATTCAGAAGTTATAATAGTTCAGTGAGTGTAGTCATGATTGTTTCGATCCTATGGTAACATTATTCCCACTAGAACTCTCAATATAATAAACTAGATTGTGCCGGGGCGCCGTGGCGCCTGCGGCGCCCACTTTTTTAGGGCGCCTATGGCGCCAACCTTTTTCAAAAGCCTAACTAACTTGTCCTTTTTTTTTTATAAATAAGAAATATTAATTAAACTTTCTGAAATGTACGCAAAGTATTTAATAATAGGGGTTGTATTTTGCGCACCGATGCACACCAAACAATGACGTCATCATATTAAATATTTTTACAGCGCTCATCAACACACGATTTTTCAACTAAACTAACTGCTGTAGACTGTCGTACATCGCTCCTCAGCGTTCCAGATCCAGTGACTTGGACTATTATATTACTAGATTGTGCCGGGGCGCCGTGGCGCCTGCGGCGCCCACTTTTTTTAGGGCGCCTACGGCGCCAACCTTTTTCAAAAGCCCAACTAACTTGTCCTTTTCTGATAAATACGAAATATTAAACATTCTGAAAAGTACGCAAAGTATTTAATATTAGGGGTTGTATTTTGCGCACCGATGCACACCAAACAATGACGTCATCATAGTAAATATTTTTACAGCGCTCATCAACACATGATTTTTCAACTAAACTAACTGCCGTAGACTGTCGTTCATCGCTCCTCAGCGTTCCAGATCCAGTGACTTGGACTATTATATTATTTATCTATACTAATAAAAAGGAAAGCCCTGACTGACTGACTGACTGACTGACTGACTGACTGACTGACTGATTCATCACTAATTCTCCAACTTCCCGTGTAGGTAGAATCATGAAACTTTGGGAAGTTGTTGGGTACCCTCTGACTACAAAAATTGGCGAAAAAGAATTTTGAAAATCTCACTCATGTGGGGCCGGGGGCCCAAAAACTTTTTTTGCCTACATCACTATTTCTCCAACTTCCCGTGTAGGTAGAATCATTAAACTTTAAGAAGTTGTTGGAGACTCTATTACGACAAAAAATGGCGAAAAGAATTTTGAAATTCACACTCATGGGGGCCGGGGCCCCAAAACTGTTTTTCTCCTTATAAGCTATATGCTAATTGAAAATGAATAATTCATCTATTTCCCGTGTAGGTAGAAGCATGAAACTTAAGAAATGTTTTGAGTACATGCTTCCGACGATAATTGGCAAAAGAGAATATTAAATTTCCCCCTCATGGGGGCTGGGGCCCCGAAAACGATTTTTTCATTAAATGAGCTACATAAACATTGAAAATCACCAGTTCTCCTATTTTCCGAGTAGGTAGACTCATAAATTTGTTGGGGAGTTTATAAATAACTTTTCACGATGCTAGCAGGTGAAATAATTTTTAAAATTTCTCTTACAGGGGGGCTGGGGGCCCAAATTTAAAAACTAAAAATCACTATTTCTTCCATTCACCATGTAGGTGGAGAGCATGAAACTTTAGGAAGGTGTTGAGTTTAATCTTCCGATGATAATTGGCGAAAGAGAATGTTAAATGCCCACTCATAGAGGTACGGGAGCCCAAAAAAATGGGGCCCCATAAAAAAATTGTCCCCTTATATGAGCTATTTACAAATTGCAAATCAATAATTCTCCTATATCCCGTATAGTTTGAAGCATGAAACTTTGTAATTTTTTTGAGTACATTCTTCCGATGATAATTGGCAAAAGAGAATGTTAAATTTCCCACTAATGGGGGCCAGGGCCCCCAAAACATTTTTTTCTTTATATGAGCTAAAAATGAAAATCACTAATTCTCCTATTTCCCATATAGGTAGAAGCATGAAACTTTTGAAATTTTTTTTAGTACAAGCTCCCGACAATTGGCAAAAAGAATGTTAGAATTCCCTCTAATTGGGTACCGGGGGCCCAAATATATTTTTTCTTATATTAAAAAAAAAACTTATCACTAATTCTCCAATTTTCCGTGTAGTTAGGAGCATGACACTTTGGGTAATTGTTAAGTACCCTCTCAGGACAAATGTTGGTGTAAAAGAAATTTGAAATTCACACTCATGGGGGCCGGGACCCCAAAAACGTATTTTTTTTCTTATATGAGATATATAAAAATTGAAAATCACTGATTCTCTTATTTCTCGAGTAGGTAGACTCTTGAAACTTTGGGGAATTGATAATTACACTTTCACGATGGTAGCCGATGAAAACATATTTTAAAATATCTCTTACTGGGGGCCGGGGGCCAAATGTAGTTTCTTTCCTATTATAAACTATATAAAAACTCCACATAACTAATTCCCGCATTCTCCATTTAGGTAGAAGCATAAAACTTTGGGAAGTTGTTGAGTATAATCTCCATATGAAAGTTGGCGAAAGAGAATGATAAATTTCAACTCACAGGGGGCCGGGGGCCCAAATATAATTTTTCTTATATTAAAAACCGACTCATCACAAATTCCACAATTCATCGTGTAGGTAAAAACATAAAACTTTAGGAAGTTGTTGGGTACCCTCAAAACGACGAAAATTGGCGTAAAATAATTTTTAAATGCACGCTCATGAGGGCCTGGGCCCCACAAAAAACGTGTTTTTTTCCTTGTATGTGCTATAAAAATTTGAAAATCAATAATTCTCCTATTTTCCAAATAGGCTAACGCATGAAACTTTGGGGGTTTGTTAACTACACTTCCACGATGGTAGCAGGTGAACAATTATTTAAAACATTCTTTACTGTGTGCTATGTACAAATTGAAAAGCACTATTTTTCCTATTTCCCAAATAGGTAACGCATAAAACGTTGGGGATTTTTTAAAAACACTTCATCGATGGCAGCAGGTGAAATAATATTTAAAATATTCCATGGTGGGCGCTGGGGGCCAAAATATAGATTTTTTTAATGCAATCACTCACTTATCACTAATACTCCATCTTCCCGCAGCAAAGCGCGGGCAAATTGCTAGTTTATAATATAAAAGCCCACTCACTGGATGTGGAACGCTGAGGAGCGATGTACGACAGTCTACAGCAGTAAGTTAGTTGAAAAAGCGTGTGGTAATTAGCGCTGTAAAAATATCAATGAATCGTGCCTCGCGTATATCATTGTGAATGTTCTTTTTAATCCTGTAAGTGTAAATGTATTACTTTAAGCAGATGTATCTTTCAGACGTTGGATTTGGTCAGAGTGGCGTGGCTTGGGTTGCTATCAAACGCATCATCTAGCTACGCCACTGCCTCTATCGGTTGTTGGCCACAGTCGTTTTGTTGTCTACCAACGACTGCTTGTTTTCAGTCATCGAGCGACAGGGCAAATAAATAATATCAATTTGATCAGAAAGTAAAATCGTTAGATTTGATTGAGGCGAGAAGAAGCTGTGAATGCTAGATGACCAACTTTTACTTTACTCACGTTTATATTTGATATTTCTTTTTGCTCTAATCCCTCAACTCCTCCGCACACCCAAAAAGCTTCTTTTTTTTGTTGTTGTTGTTGTTTAAAAAACAACAACAACAACAAAAAACCTGGTGAATACTGAGGCGTTAAACTTGACCATAGACTTCGACTGTGACGTAATATAACGGAAGGTTTAAGACGGTTGCCGTTAGGCGGTGAGAAAACAAACAAACAAGCAACGAAACCACTAACTTCATGACCCCAACCACCCCCACCCTCCCCCCAACGTTATCTGAGGATCCAGGTGAGGTCCTCCCCTTCTTCCAAATTAGGCAGCAGTCTTATGCCGTCAGCTCACGTGCGCCAGTCTCGTCTGCTGACTCTCGCGTGCCGCGCGGCGCCCAGGGGATGCAGGTTTGATCTTATGTTATCCCCCCCCCCAACCACCAGAACCAGGAATGAAAATAGCGTATTTATGTCAGAGCCTTCTCCTATCATGATCCCACTTCAAAAATGATTATGTAGAAAACAAAAATCAACATATTTGTGAGTGTCTGAACAACAACAAAAAACGTGTTATCAATTTCTAGAAATTTCGCTTCCACCGCAGTCTATTTTTAGCCCAAGAACCACTGCAGTGGCGACCATTAATGACGATGGGTAAGAGAAGGGGCGGGATGTGGTCAATCCCGGGGGTCAATGTCAAAAATGCCGAGCGCCAAAGAATTAATTATTTTCTAGTTAAAAAGTGTGGGTTGGTGGGCGTGGGTCGGGGCCTATGAATCATAACACCCCACCCTGCCCAAACCACCCCCACCCCCATCATATATTTTATTTTCTTCATGTCTGAAGAAATCCACAGGTTGATTAAAAACATCAACGATAGTTTGCGACGTATCTGTTATGAACACCGTGAGGAATATTCAGTTGACATTGTTTGATTCAGGCTTATCAAAAAGTGATGAGGGCTTGTGTTTGATTCAGGTTTATCAACAGTGATGAGGATTTGTAATTGTTACCTTACCTTAAAAAGATCACATTCGTAAATCGTTAATTATCTTTCTTTACACTCTAGACTCAACATAAATATTTAGGATTTATGTCTATATAATATGATAGATGCGGAAGTGTGGGGGGGGGGGTGGAGAACCGCTTACGCATTGTTGGTCTCGAGACATGCGCACTGCGGTGGTTATCTGCCCCCCCCCACCCTGAACCACCCTCGATTGCCAACCATAAACTGTGATTAGTCGACCCTAGTGAGGGTCATTCGTCATGCTTATTTGCTGGCGTCTTGTGCTTGTCCTAATTTCTTGTGAGTTATATAAATACTAGAGGCAAGTACCCGGCTTCTCACGGGTTTTATTTTAAATGAGGTTTTCTGTAGAAGCGTTCTATACTGTTTATTTTCATGAAGTAAAAGGGTACATTTATCTTTAGCAGGTCAAATACAATTGAATATCAGAAAAGCATAGTTTCTGCAACTCTATACCAACAATCCGAAGACTCTGGCACACCAGTTGAGACTGCACCATCGTGGTAGTGTAATTAACATCTTTCCGGATTCCCATTATTCCAAATAGTAGAATTAAAGATTTTCAATTTTTATATAGCTTATATGAGTAAAATAAAAACAACAACACTATATATGGGCACCAGGCTCCCTATAAGTGTTATAAATATTTTTTCGCCTGTTACCATCGCAGAAGTGTACTCAACAACTTGCCAAAGTTTGATGCTTCTACCTACACGGAAAATAGGATAATTAGTGATTTTTATATATCTCAGATAACGGGAAAAAACTTTTTGTGCCCCTGGACCCCATGAGTGGGAATTTATTGCCATTAGCGTTAGAAGAGCGTACTTAACAACTTCCCAAAGTTTTATTCTTCTACCTACACGGGAAATAGTCAAATTGGGGATTTTCAGTATTTATATAGCGTATATTAGTTTTTTTAAAAACATTTGGGCCCCCGGCTCCCAGTAAGTGATAATTTAATTTTTTGCTCACCTATTACCACTGCGGGGGTGTACTCAACAATTTCCTAAAATTTCATGCTTCCACATAATCAGAAACCTAATCTTTCTTGAGACGTGATTGTATTTCGTTGTCTGCATTTTGTTAATATAGCCTACTTAAGGAAAAGTACATTTGGGCCCCCGGCACACATAAGTGAGAATTTTTTAATTTTTTTTTCGCCATCATTGCCAGGAGAGTCTGCTCAATAATTTCCAAAAGTTTCATGATTTTACGACACGGTACATTAAAGAAAAAGTGTTGAGTTTAATTCTAATATAAGAAAAAACATTTGGGCCCCCGTCCCCCAATGAGTGGGAAGTTTAAAATTCTATTTTGCAAATTTGCGTTAGGAGAGTGTACTTAACAACTTCCCAAAGTTTCATTTTTCTTCCTACACGGGAAATAGTCGAATAGGGGATTTTCAGTATTTATGTAGCATATATTAGTAAAAAAAAAAAAACTACATTTGGGCCCCGGGCTCTCAGTAAGTGATAATTTAAATATTTTTTCACCTGTTACCACTACGGGGTTTGTACTCAACAATTTCCGAAGAGTACTTGCTTCCACCTAATCAGAATTCTGATCTTTCTTGAGACGTGATTGTATTTCGTTGTCTACATTTTGTTAATATAGCCCACTTAAGAAAAAGTACATCTGGGCCCCCTGCACCACATAAGGGAGAATTTTATTTAATTTTTT
>MUZC01001309.1:594832-607684 GCA_002072015.1 Radix auricularia
CAGACAGACAGACAGACAGACAGACAGACAGACAGACAGACAGACAGACAGACAGACAGACAGACAGACGGACAGACGGACAGACGGACAGACGGACAGACAGACAGACAGACAGACAGACAGACAGACAGACAGACACACGGACAACAAATGCGTCTTATATATATAGAAGATAAGTGTTAAAGGACTCAACATTGTAATGCTGCGTTGGGTTTTGGGACATTGATAGATATACTTTTTTCATCGCCGTTCGGTGAACGATCCGCGATAACTCTCGCCATTGCTATGTGTTCACTTGTTTACCTCTTCCGGTTGTAGGAGGTAGGAGGTTGTCCTATTGCCAGTTCCGAATGTAATTTGCGAACGCTTAAAATTTGAAAATAAATAATTTTGATGTAATGACGTGGCGCTGAACGCTAGCGGTTCCTTGTTTTTTTGTTTTTTTTTTTTTTTCGTTTGTTAATGTGACCCCCTCCACGGGAGTGTGTTTGGTAAAGTCAACGACTGGTCGCAAACTACATCAGAGACGTATACAACCTTCACCGAGGTCGTCGTGTCAGTCTTAACATCCCTTGCAATATTTCGTGTTTCCTTTTGACTAAAAGTTTAACCCAGCCATGAACACATTGGACTGGCACAGAGTCTTGAGGCCGCAGCGGTTTTTATTTTGTTGCCATTCGATTGGGGGAAATCCCCACATCTTCTGATGTCTGTATAACACCGGACATAACGTAGAAGTAGACCAGAAGAGCACTAATGGTGGTTGGGCAGTTTTGATGAGGCAGACTTTTTTAAAAATTGTATTGACTTGAGAACAGTTCGAATGTGTCAATTTTAAAAGGCGCCCTAATTAAAACGGCGCCCCGAGCAGGGCATCCAGACGACGTCATCTAACGCCCGTCAGTGGCGTAGCCTGCACCTCCTGACCTGGGAGTGGGACAAGAAGCCGGGAACAGACGGCCGGGAACAGACGGCCGGGAACAGACGGTCGGGAACAGACGGCCGGGAACAGACGGTCGGGAACAGACGGCCGGGAACAGACGGCCGGGAACAAGACAACGATATAGAAGTTAACTGGTTTAAAAACTGTTAAACACTAGGAATTTATAACAAGTCATGCTTGTTACAAGGCATGTATTACTTGACTTCATGGTGTTACAAGACATGTAGATCTATTACTTGACTTCATGCTTGTTACAAGGCATGTATTACTTAACTTCATGCTTGTTACAAGGCATGTATTACTTGACTTCATGCTTGTTACAAGGCATGTATTACTTGACTTTATGCTTCTTACAAGACATGTATTACTTGACTTCATGGTCTTACACCCCCGACAAGAGAGTGGTGCTGTGTATGTATGTTTTGGGGGGGGTGCTCCTATCGCACGCGCCTGGCAGGATAGATAACTTTTCAACCACTGACAGAGTGAACTCCCTCTATTCATCTCCCCCCCCCCCCATCGCCACGGTTATATCTCTGCTACAAACAAATCTTGAATACTTCCCTCTCTTCCAATTCTCCACAACTATTTCCCCCCCTCCCCCAACTCACACTCCTCATCATTCCACCCCACCACTCCCCCAACTCTTACTCCTCATAATGCCACCCCACCCCCTCTACCTTGATGAATACTGAATGTCTGCCCTGTTTGGGTGAGTGCCCACTACGTCATCACTTCCCGCGTTGTTCGCGTGTATCCAAGGGTTTATTACCGGGTCTATCTGCGGGGTTGTCGGTGCTGATCTGCTGAGAAGTCTTGAGGATACCACCACAGCACCAGCGGCACGCGCCACCACTACTACAGCAACCACACCAGCTACAGCAACGACACGGTACTTCACCATTCGCTTCACATGTCGTTAAGTGTTGATTGTCACTTAAACCACATTGTTTCTTTTTGCCCGCTAATATCTCGAACGTTGTTCTTTTCTTCGTGAGTTTTTTTTCGTTTAAAACTAAATGACTTAGCATGTATTAAAAAGTGCTTACCGGTGCGTGTGTTGCGTGTGAGTTCCGGGTTCCACTATCAGGTATGTGTCTTGAGGGCCTGTAAATTGTAAATACACGGCGAATTGTTTCGTTGCTTTCTTGTTCTTTCTTGAACACGCGGGTATAGACACTCGTGAATTATTCTTTAGTTCAGAGCTTTTGGAAATGTTACCGTTTTGTGTGAACATTCCTTTTGTTTTTGTTTTTTTAATTATCTTTTAAAATTTATATATACATATCTACTGTTTATTAATATAAAACAAGTATGACAGTGTTTTAGTTTAAATTGAAATTTCTTGATGTTTAATAGTTATTGAATATCGATAACTTCAAAATTATTGCCAGTGTAACGTGTACCGTGTGAGAAACTATTTTTATTTAAAAGCTTTACCGTAGTCCTATTCTAAACGATAACTTGTGAAAATAAGGAAATCATTTCTGTCATTTGGATAAGGAGTGCTGAGTCTGTTTGAATTCACATAGAGTAAAGTCCAGCGGTGTTTTTGAGGACACCGTTGATAAAAGTTTTGGCATGAAATGCGCATGTAGACACATTTTCTAATAGCCAGTTCACAAGTACAAGTTTTTAAAATCAAAATTTGTACGTGTGAACCGGGTATCTAAATTGCTTGTAATCAACTAAATCTATTCAAATCACGAGAAGTGAATTGAAAATTAGTCGCTTGAGATATATTTTTTGCATTTTGAATCACTCTGTTTAAGTTTTGCTTTTAAAATATTACAATATGCACGATTTCTGAATATTAAGTGTAGAATTTTTTATTTTTTAAAAAATGAAACTAAATTCGGCAATTGTTGAAAAATGTGCATTTTTAGAAGCTTTTAATTAGCAAAAATCCTTGATCATTTGAAGAAAACGTTAAAGCCATTCACCGGTTTAAAAATATTTAAATTCTACTTTTGTCTTTGCTTTCGATTTTCTGAATATTTTATTGATGTAATACAAATGGGAAATTACTTGGTTCCTAAGACTGACAAAAAGGGAAACTAGAACCTCTGAATACAGTATGAGGACCACTCAAATACAGCACACGATCTGTTACAGGGTAGACCGTAGATCGTAGACCGTAGATCATAGCCCGCAGACCTCACCCCATCACCTTCCCTTTTCAACGTTCCCACCATATACACACAACATGTTTTTGCCTGCCCACTTTAGATTCCCTCCGCACCTTCCCGAGTGAAACGTCAGGTCTCTGTGGGTAGAATTGAGCAAGGTAAGCACAATCTAGGACAGCACACGGCACATGTACCTGTGGTTTTTTAGCACATTGGCAACGTGAGCTGTAGAACAATCTGGGCAGCAGAATTCGGTGGCCTTTGGGGGAGGGGGTTGCAAGGTTACAAAAGAAAAAAAATGTTGGCATGGCGTGAGCTTGGGCTCGGAAATAAGACAAGAATTACTCCGATTGAATGCTGGGAACGAAGAATATTAGTGGTTGTTGGGCAGTGTTGATGAGGCAGATTTTTTTTTATATATCTTATAGACTTGAGAATTTCAGATAGTTCGAATCTGCCAGTTTGAAAGACTTTTGTTGGTCTCATCTTAATCAAATTGTCAGTCTCTAATGTCTTTACTTACCTCTCTGGGATACTGGAGGAATGGCAGCTTTTTTAATAGAATTATTTTCTTCGAAGTTGTGCTCAAAATATAATTTTTTAGACGATTGTTTACTATTACGGTCGCGATTATAACAATACAAAACAGTTGATGCAGCCAAGCAGATCATGGAATGGGCAAAAGGCACTGGTACTTATCTCACACATGGCACGTAGAGCTGTGCATTGTAATTAGAACATTTTTTTTTCATTCTAACACCATTGCTGTTTGGGTCAAGGTGACCCGATTGGGCACGGAAATCACAGGTGCATCACAACATGAGAGTTAACTTAACGAGGGCCTTGGTTCTGTGACTACAAAGCCATAGGTAAACATTTATGTGGCCTCACGTCCGTCCATGGTTGCCATTCTGACCCCGTGTGTGCGCCCCGGACATGTTTTGTAGACAATCATGAGACAAGAGGTCTTACTCTCTACTCCAAAATGATTTGCTTGTCTATCTACTCTTGTTGAGTTGGAGATTGTCACTGCGTGCCATTCTTTGTGGAAGACATTCCATGGCAGACAATGTCTGTGCTTCCCATCCGCTGAATAGACTGGACAAAACTGGGATACCTAGCAGTGTTTACTTCCGGTAATTTTATTTCGCAAGCCCGTTTGAACACATTCCCATAAAAATCCTCGTCACAACGATTTAGTGTCTTGAGAGTTTGGATTTTCTGATCCCTATGTCTCGTGTCAAAGACAGACTCCGATGTAACATGGTGTCCAGTCTGCCCTCCGTTAAATTGTGGCGGGGGAGGGGTGCAGATAGAATCTGACGTCATGTTTCATTCTATCCAACGTCATGTTCCGCTCACTCCAGCCAAAGGTTTATCTCACAACTTCAGATTTATCTCCTGTTTACTCGACCCTTCCTCGGAGGAGATGCCGTGCACGAGCGGTTCTCACGCGCTCAGATACATCTCATTTTTAGTCGGCCCTTATCCCGGGGAGTTGCCGTGAACGAGAGGTTCTCAATCTGATGAGCGCTCCCTCGTCCCTCAACATAAATCATGACATTCATAACGAAGTGACACATATAGTAACCTTGTTTATGATAATTTGCCACGGTAATGCGTTGCGATACGTTTCAACGCTTTTATTACCTGGTCGAAGCTCTGTTGCCATTTGACCATCGTTCCAGTTCAGGGTCATCTTAACTCTTGCTTTTTAAACTTTTATTAATGAAGAGGTCCTGAGTTTCCCCACAATCCCCACCGCCCCGCCCACCCGCACCCAATGAAACATCAGCTAAAATAGTTACATCTATCTTTGTTCGTCTCTAGTCTCCTGGAAGGTCTGGAAATCAATGCATGTTATGGAAGGCTTCTTTTTTTTTTTAAAAATAAATCCTTTATATTAACTTGTGGTGTCTGAGCCGTGCGTGCGTGCCGAACAAACTTTGGATCGATTTCTAACCCATTTCCTCGTAAGCTAGTGAGCTGAAATTTTGCAGGCAGACTCATGCCAATGATAAAAATGATGTCTCAAAAAAAAATAATAATATAAAAAAAAATTCAGATCAATAGAATGGACAGTAATTGAATTATTGAATTTTTAAATTATTTTATTTATCTCCAAGTATGCTGTTAATTTTTTTATTATTATTTGTTTTGTTTTTTTAAGTCAAATAAAAGAAAGCCTTAAGAATTTCCGTTTTCAAAAGCTTTGCCTCCAAAGAATCAAAACGTCTGATGAAGTCCAGAATTCACGTGAGTACGCAAGCTTGTGCCCGGGGTAAATTAATTGCAAACGTCCAACTCGAGCGACGGGAGATAAGAGCAAAGAAATACGGGTGATCTTTGACATATTATCTCTCAGGATCAGCAATTAGGTGAAAAGTGAAGCCTAATTTAACGCGCCATACATCAAAACATGCAGCATGCACCTTACAATCACACCATACACCTGTTCCTGTATTGTAGACGTTTATTTCTCGTACATAATTAGTAGAACGTGTGTCGGCACATCACGAATAGAAAACTTACAAGTTCGCTTGCTCGGGTGTCTTTACAAAGGGATGGGGGCGGGAGTTGGGGGTTGTGCCTCTTCTTCGTCGTTTTTCTTTTCATTTTACGAAAATATAAGAAGAAGGCCCAGGATGTTTCAACTGTTTTAAATTCATCACTGGACGAGTATAGCTAAAATTCCGTCCAGGTTTCCAATAAACATGTCCCAAAACGTTGTTTTTAAAAAAAAAAAAAAAGATGGCAGCCTTTGGGGTCGACATTGTGAACGGCGGCCATTGCCCAGGCGATCATAAGACTAAGCCACGGAATCGGGTGTTTGTCTTCATATCGCCTTACACTAGGATTTCCTGATGACGTGACTTCTGCTTTTCCTGCAAACGTAACCTTCAAGTCACTGGTACAAGGGACATAACTAAACCGATAAGGAAAGATGTTTGTACCTTCGAGTACGGCACACCCCGGGGCTCAAAATAGATTAGCCCGACCTTCATCTTGTTAAACTCACGGGCCACATACTCTTACACTTCCGTGCTCTCTTCCGTTTGACATTCTATCTACTCCCCCGGCATCCAAGGGCTCGAACTCTGCCAGGTATTTGAGCTGGAACGTTGTGGAGAAAAGGGGTGAGGTGGGCCGCCAACCAGGTCAGATGTCAGTCTGTTGCTGACCAAGGGAAAAAAATATAAAGTCTTATATAAATATGAGCTTTCGAAATCTGATGAAACGCTAGCGGCATGCATCGTCAGTTGAAGGTGGTTGCGAGTCGCGCATGCCACAACGTTAACTAACAGCACTTGTGACGATACTTACAACATACTCACCAAAAGCGCGCGCCTCGTTTCTCCGCTTCCTGATAGTGTAACACATTTTGAGTGATGCTCAGCGAGGTCATGTAGATATCACTTGGTTAGCGAGGTCGTGTAGATATCACTTGGTTAGCGAGGTCGTGTAGATATCACTTGGTTAGCGAGGTCATGTAGATATCACTTGGTTAGCGAGGTCATGTCGATATCACTTGGTTAGCGAGGTCATGGAGATATCACTTGGTTAGCGAGGTCATGGAGATATCACTTGGTTAGCGAGGTCGTGTCGATATCACTTGGTTAGCGAGGTCATAAATATCACTTGGTTAGCGAGGTCGTGTAGATATCACTTGGTTAGCGAGGTCATATAAATATCACTTGGTTAGTGAGGTCATGTAGATATCACTTGGTTAGCGAGGTCATGGAGATATCACTTGGTTAGCGAGGTCATGTAGATATCACTTGGTTAGCGAGGTCATGGAGATATCACTTGGTTAGCGAGGTCATGGAGATATCACTTGGTTAGCGAGGTCATGGAGATATCACTTGGTTAGCGAGGTCATATAAATATCACTTGATTGGCGACTGAATTGATGTCTTTTCACTGTACCCTTAAAAAAATTTGAATATAATTTAAATAATTGTTATAACAAAGACTGATAGTAAAACATTCATTCTAGTAATGAACCCTATAAGAAAACCCGAGACCACGTCACTCAACATCGCTACCTTGAACTTTATCAATATTATAAACGAGCAGCAAAGCCCGTCCAAGGACGTTCCACCGTCGTTTCGTTGGCATATTGTATCTCCCCTCCAACAGCCGTCTCGACCGGCAATAATTATGCATCACGTCACAAATACTACTATTCATTATAGTTTATAATGAATAACCGTAAAAACAAAGCTTTTGGCTATAAATCCCAATGCGAACCGCTAATTTCTGGCTATTGTATTTTACTTTTTATATATTTGTTTATAAACTTATTAACATTAATTTCATTTTTTTTAAAAATCCTTACCAGACTGATATCCGGATACTATTTGGACCTGCGATAAGTGTTTGCAGAAGCCAGGTAGTGGTGAAAATATTGATATCCGGCTTGCTGGATATCCGGCCGTCCCCTAGTTTACTACGACAACAGGAGAATTGTATATGTGTGTTTATAATTATCTCTATATTAGAAATATTTGACTTGGGACATCGCTTTCCACGTAAATTCACACTTTAATTACAGAATTAGAATTAAAAAATTTAATTAGTAACGAAATATGTATCACAACAGAATTTAACAAACTTCACAACTTCATTTACAACTTAAAAAATGAACCCCTTGCATGCATCTTGTGACAATTGTAATGAAACATTTGTTACGTATCTATCAAATAAAGAAAGAATACGTAAACAAAAATACACAGCTCAATTTAATATGCGTACACGTACATGTGCGCACCGTAGTTTGAAAATAAAATAGTTTTGAAAGCGCGCCGCTCAAAATAAAGGCTTCGCAAAAATACTGCACAAAAACTAATTCGCTTTGAACGTCCGCGTAAACTTAATTGTTAAATATGATAATAAACCTTTTCGTTATGATTGGCTGTGGGAGTCTTTAGGAGTTTGAGGGACCAATCGCTATCGATGACCACACAGAAAATTGACTTTTATTGTATAGGATATCCCATATCTTCTATACTGCAGAGAAACTCACTTGTGATATTTAAAAAAACTAATCAGCGTTGACTTTTAACTTAATCACATGCTGCAGCGTCGCTTTTAATTGTCAAGGTTCCTTTTTCTTCGGGTGTAAATGACTTTTAATTAATTTGAATTAATTTACTAGCATGATATCAGATGTGTTTTAAAAGTTAACTTAGCTGATGTCAGAAAGATTTTTAGTTACCTTTCTCTTTGACGTTGACCTAGGTCAGCGTGACCTCCATCACGGGCCTGTAGCCCTGAAGATTGACGATTACTTTGATATCTGAGCCTGGAAGGTTAGGTCGGCTCTACGCTACATTATTTGTTGATGTGGCCAACCTACTCTGGCCGTGACGTCATGGATTTATGAGATCAGGGGCGGATCTGCCATGTTTGCGTGTACCTGTCTCAACGGGAACACGAGAAGAAATGGTGGTGATCTTAAATGACCGCTTATTTATGATACACATGTAACAATATGGCGGTGTTTGTATGATACACATGTGTCGATATGGTGGGGATTGTATGATACAAATGTGTCAATATGGTGGGGATTGTATGATACACATGTGTCAATATGGCGTTAATAGCCATCTTTAAGGAACGCTGTTTTATGAACCACATGCGTTCAAAATACTTTTTTTTAAAATAGTCGCTGAATAGACGCGATAGACTCACCTTCTTCTTCTATTAAAAAAATGTCACAACCATTGCTCTGTTCATTATGGCTCCTGTTAAAGTTGATGTGTTGCCAGACGATGTGTGCAGACGACACACATCACACGGCAGGGATTCTCATACTCATAGTCATAGTGGTGGTAGTGACTGGTGGTCATAGAACATGAGGCAACAGACACAGGACGTTATTTGCTGTCGCCTCACCGGTCACTTTTTGGAAGCTTGGTCCAATCACTAACTGAACCAGGAGAGGGACCTTGTCACATTTATGTGACCTTGAACCAGGATAGTGACCTTGTCACAGGAGTGTGACCTTGTCACATCCGTGTGACCTTGACCCAGGAGTGTGACCTTGTCATATCAGTGTGAACTGGACACAGGAGAGTGACACTGACTCAGAAGAGTGACCTCACCGAATGCATCTTAATTTCTATATTATTTGTATGAGAGAAACTTCCTGTTTTCGTGATTAGTGTCCAAAACGTTCACTGCTCAAGTCCTGGATAAGTCTCTGTCACCCCGCGATTACCTCCAGGACCTGACACAATGAGAACCCCTGTCCTATGAGACTGGCTTAAACTGAATGCTATAACTATAGGATGAGAACCCTTGTCCTATGAGAGTGGCTTAAACTGAATGCTATAACTATAGGATGAGAACCCCTGTCCTATGAGACTGGCTTAAACTGAATGCTATAACTATAGGATGAGAACCCTTCTTTTAAAACAAAGAGCACATCGTAACATCAATACGAGAAGCCTTGTCATGGCTTGTATACCTTTTACATACTTGACTGAGACACTTCAGGTGAGAGTATACAGAAGATTATACAGGGAAAGTATACCGAGGGAGTATACAGAGAGGGTAGAAAGAATAATTATACAATGAGAAAATGCAGAGAGGGGATACAGTGGGGGATACAGAGGGAGTTTACAGAGAGGGTATACAGAGTGAGTATGCATATATAGTCTACAGAGGAGGTATACATAGAGATTTTACAGAGGAAGTATACATAGCGAGTATACAGAGGAAGTATACATAGCGAGTATACAGAGGAAGTATACATAGCGAGTATACAGAGGAAGTATACATAGAGAGGATACAGAGGAAGTATACATAGAGAGGATACAGAGGAAGTATACATAGCGAGGATACAGAGGAAGTATACATAGAGAGGATACAGAGAGGGTAAACACTGAGAGTATACAGAGAGGGTAAACACTGGGAGTATACAGAGAGGGTAAACACTGGGAGTATACAGAGAGGGTAAACACTGGGAGTATACAGAGAGGGTAAACACTGCAAGTATACAGAGAGGGTATACACTGGGATTATACAGAGAGGGTATACACAGGGAGTATAAAAGGATTTTAAGCGATCGAAATGTACTCGGGGTATAGAGATTTGAGTGTAGTCTATCGGCGTTAGAGGCGCATTCAAGAAAGAAGAAGGGACACATCTTACCTGCTGATGTTTTTTTGAAAAAAAAAACGTAACCACCCAGGGTGCCACTGAAACTTATATTAAGGGGTGGGTTTTCGAACTAATATAGATGTTCGTTTGTTTCTTTTTGTTTGTTCCTGGGCGAAGCGTCATATTTTTTTTTTTTACTTTAAACTTGCACACTAAACCTGGGAGAAGCAAGAAATAAAATGTATGGGTAGACAACTTGGCTCTCCATTTTGACGTCATTTTAGCTACTTCCTGTAAGTTTCGTATAAAGAGTAAATTTTGAGTTTGAGGGGGTGGGGTGCTGGAAAAGATTGTTGGCGAGAGAGAGAGAGAGAGAGAGAGAGAGAGAGAGAGAGAGGGGGGGAGGAGGAAGAGAGGAGGGAGAGTTGAGAGGGAGAGAAAGACAATTGCATAGAAAGCAAAAAACAGAGAGCAAGGGTTAGACAGAGAGTCAGAGACACAGAAAGTATAGATGAAAGTAGGAAAGATGGCGCCATGTGGGTTTACGGCGAATGAGTGACAACACTTGCACACTGTGACACAACACACATGTGTATCCGGTATCAGTATGGTGCTCATAGCATGCGTGTTTAAAAGAAGCGTGTTTGAAAAAAAGCGTGTTGGTAGACCAGCGTGCTTGAAAGAAGCGTGTAAGTAGACCAGCGTGTAGGTAGACCAGCGTGTTTGAAAGAAGTGTGTAGGTAGACCAACGTGTAGGTAGACCAACGTGTAGGTAGACCAACGTGTAAGTAGACCAGCGTGTAGGTTGACCAACGTGTAGGTAGACCAACGTGTTTGAAAGAAGTGTGTAGGTAGACCAACGTGTAGGTAGACCAACGTGTAGGTAGACCAACGTGTAGGTAGACCAACGTGTAAGTAGACCAACGTGTAGGTAGACCAGCGTGTAAGTAGACCAGCGTGTAGGTAGACCAACGTGTAGGTAGACCAGCGTGTAAGTAGACCAGCGTGTAGGTAGACCAGCGTGTAGGTAGACCAGCGTGTAAGTAGACCAGCGTGTAAGTAGACCAACGTGTAAGTAGACCAACGTGTAAGTAGACCAGCGTGTAGGTAGACCAACGTGTAGGTAGACCAACGTGTAGGTAGACCAGCGTGTAAGTAGACCAGCGTGTAAGTAGACCAACGTGTAAGTAGACCAACGTGTAGGTAGACCAGCGTGTAAGTAGACCAGCGTGTAGGTAGACCAACGTGTAGGTAGACCAGCGTGTAAGTAGACCAGCGTGTAGGTAGACCAGCGTGTAGGTAGACCAGCGTGTTTGAAAGAAGTGTGTAGGTAGACCAACGTGTAGGTAGACCAACGTGTAAGTAGACCAGCGTGTAGGTAGACCAACGTGTAGGTAGACCAGCGTGTAGGTAGACCAGCGTGTAGGTAGACCAACGTGTAGGTAGACCAACGTGTAGGTAGACCAGCGTGTAGGTAGACCAGCGTGTAGGTAGACCAGCGTGTAGGTAGACTAGCGTGTTGGTAGACCAGCGTGTTTGAAGGAAGCGTGTAGGTGGATCAATGAGGATCGTCAGTGTGTCCCATCCCATGAACCCAGCGCACCCTCATCAGCCCAAGTAAACCGCACGTACCCTTGGTGAACTTTCAACCTTTGCTGTATTTGCTGTTTTCATTCGCCCACACCTATTTGTGGGGTGCGGTCGGTGGCGTATACCAGAAATCAAATGACGATTATGGCCTTTCCCTTACAACCCATCTAAGTCGGACCCCCCTACCCCTTAAACCAACGGACGATGAGTCTCAATATATTTCAATTGTCCTCCAGCCCCTGGCTTAACATATCCGAGGATCACTGTTGTGTCTAAATGAAGTCGAGCTACTCAGCTGTGTTTTTTATTTCTTTCCCTTGAAATTTCTGGCAGCGGAAAGTGTCTATTCTTGTGCATGCGGCACTTACTTTGAGTGAGAAACGCCCCTGCCAAATAGGGTCACTCTTATGAGCTGATCTATAGGCGTAAACACCGGCCCAAGGGAGGCCACCCTCAGATTCCCAGAAGTAGAGCTGTTTGTGTCTGAGAGAGGGGCGTGGCTCAAACACGACGGATGTGATATCAACGTTCTTCTTCCTCTTTGCACTGTCTCATTTCAACGTAATAATAGCCTAGGGGTTTGTCTGCACCTACACGCACCTCGTACAAGCATGTCTGTGACAAGGGACGTGATTTAAGAGAGAAGTTTATTAGGATGGGGGCTCGCTTTATCATTATCATAATAATTATAAAAAATAATAATGATGATGATGATGCTAATAACAAAAATAGGAGGGTTGTGTAAGTTAAATCAAGTGTTGGAGGTTCCTATTCATGTCAGCATATATTTGATGCAAAATCTAGACAGTATCTGGAGGTCTGACAAAATTTGTGTGAGTATAGCGCTAGAAGGTTACAAAAAAAAATTAAAACCAAAACAACCTCCGTGAAATAAAGTAGTTCAGCTAACAACTAAAATTGAAGAGTTGGGGCCAAGGAAATAATAAACATTGGGGAAAGTGTAAAAATTCGAAATTTTGTCTTTTTGAAAAATATTTTTTAAAAATTAAATGAGAAGTAAAAGCCTTGTACTGTTTTTTGGGCCTATTCACCCATTACCAACTCCGAAACATGGGCAACCCC
>MUZC01001309.1:611821-692502 GCA_002072015.1 Radix auricularia
TATATTTTTTTCAAAGAAAATAAAAAAAAAATTATTTAAATTTTAAAAAAAAAATTTATTATTACTGCAGTGATTTACATAAACTAAAAAAAAAATTCTTACATTTTGAGGTTGCTGTTTTTATATATTTGAATTTAAATAAAAAGAAATAGGTCTCTTCATTATTTTATATCAACTATTGAAAATTGGCAGTTGTTAATTTTGAACAAATATACGCTTCTAGCCCTGGTTGTGTGTGTGTGTGTTTTATTTTATATGCCAACAGCAAAGTGGATATCTTCCCCTGACTTGGGATTCTCTCTCCTCATCCCCTAAAACTCCGCCTCCTCCCTGATATGCTAGTCTCACGCTCAGCCCCCCCCCCCATTTTTTCTGTTTGTTGTTATATGAAATGACTATTAATAGTAGAACCGCTACTCCCTTACAAGACACGGGCAAGTGCAGACCCTTGACATATAATTGCCATAAGGATACTTATGTTTGAACATGGTTGGTGTGGTGAGCTAAGCCCAGATTTGCTTACTGTAACTTGCTACCACTTTTGCGACGAACTCGCTGTGCACCACGCATATTTTTTTAGCCTACGTAAATTTTCAGATTGAATAAATAGATCCTTTTATTCAAATTTAATTCCTGATGTGTGTATTTGTTTCTGTCTCAACAGTTTGAAGAACACAACGCCTTCGATTGAAAGGAGGTGGGATTGTAAAACAAGCCTACAAAACTAGCCTTTACACCGCTAGCTTTTTTTCCATTCAAGGGAAATAAATACAGCAACACCATGCAAGCAGCAGAAGATCCCGATTGGGAAGAGGAGGAAGAGATGGCGACAACAGAGCGCGAGCTCGCAGGCGACGCACAATGGAAGTTAATTCAGAAGAATACATTTTCAAGGTGGGCTAATGAGCACCTGAAGACCGTCAACAAGCAGTTGGCAGATTTAGAAGCAGATTTTTCTGATGGATTGCGACTTGTTTCTCTTGTTGAAGTGTTGTCTGGAAAGAAATTCAAGCATGTCAACAAACGACCGAACTTCCGGACACAGAAGCTTGAGAACGTTACCATGGTTCTTAAGTTTCTGGAAGAGGATGAAGGAATTCGAATTGTCAACATAGGTAAGCGAACTCAAAATTATTATTATTATTTCGTAATCTATGTCATATCTGAAATGTATCTGTCATACAATCTTGTCTAGTACAGGCATAGCCATAGCCATAGGCAGGTCTTCAAGTTTTTAATTTTATATTATATAAAAATATAATTTATAATAATAATATTAATATTATTAATATTATTATGATTATAAATTATAATAAAATTTTAAAATATAAATTAAATTTAATTTGTAAACATAAACAAAACAACTGTAACTGAACTTGATCCTGAAAATGAGATAAGTGTAAGTTGAGCATTCCCCATTGTTGTTAATATTAATAGAGTTAAAAGTTAAGTGTATTTCTTAGTCTTAGCTACATTTACATTATTACAAAATATAATAATAAGCAACTTAGTAACTTAGTAGGCCTAAGTCTAAGTCCCTTAGTCTTAGTACTAGTACTATGTGAGAAGTACTAGTGCAAGTATTTACAAAAAAGTCATTTCCTCCATTAAAATTTCTTTAAATTTTGATTATTGTATTTTTTTTATTAGTTTAGTTAGTTGGCCTAGTTATTATTTTTTAAACCATGCACTCATACTACAGTCACAATTCAGTGTAAGTGTAATTGTAACACAGTTTAGTGGGGAGGGAAAAGGGGAGAAGATGGCGATATTGGCTTCAGCTAGTACTCGCTTTTGTTACATAGAATAGAGTGATATCGTTACATAAAACAGAGTGGTAGCCTTATTGATATCAGACAATTTCATAGGCATTGTGATTTTATCACTGAAAGTGAAGCTTAAGACCAAAAAATTGACCCATTCACTCCAGCTACACAGATGAATATTTTTTGTTTAGTAAGTTGTGGATGATGATAATAGTGATAAATTTACATAACTGCCAAATTAGTTAACTTTAATTAGGTCCATTATTATTATTCATATGAATCTATATGGTCTAAACATCATAAACATGATCAAGGCTATAGGCTGCTTGATTTTACTTTTATATACCAAAGACTTGAGGTTTGGCTGCCTCTTTGGCTTAAATTTTTGATGTCACTCATCTAATAACCCTACATAGAACTAAACATTACTGTGACATTGTTATTGAGACTACAAATTAATTTGCCAAATTCAATTATTTAAAAATAAAAACAAGCTGATTTAAATAGTGGCCTATTAATTGTGTTTTAAAAATTTTTATTTAACCTATCAAATGTGTTTCGACTATAAATTTTGAAATAAAATAACATAATTGTAAGGACAAGAAATATTGTTATTTAAGTAGTACAGGGACCTATTATATACATAACTAGATTTTTTTTCATATCTAGAGGATTGAAGTTTTTTTTTTTAGACTTACTGATCTTTAATGATTATAGACCAGACAGAATCTAAACTGTCATACTATTAAAATAAATGATTATCTAAGATAGTGAGAAGCCTACAATTAAAATATTATATATATTAGTAAGAGATTCAGATTTTATTTATAAAGAATACTTTAAAAAATCATCTGGACTTAAATCTTAGAACAATAAATCAAATATGGAAAAAGCAAAACAAACACTGTCAGCCATTTGTTTTTTTTAATAAATAAAAGAACATTTCTATACCAAACAAAAACCCATAAATAACCTAACAGAAATCAATAATATTTATAAAAATCAACCATTAAATCCCTCCACCTTACATCCCTTCCCAAACAGTATATAAACAAGAATGAGAATTGCTGTAGATTGATTTTAAAAATTTAATAACTATACAGAATTAGAAACTATTATATTAAGAATTATGAATGAATGCATTAAAAGGCAGCTATTTGAAGACTTTCTACCTAATAGTAGAAGTTGCAGAAGAATTAATATTTGTGATTAGCTAAATTGTATCAATTCCAGCCTCCAGGATATATGTTTATACAGTGGAAGTTAGTTACATATGACATATCATTGAATGCACTGATATTCCCAGCAGAGAAATATTATTACTTAGTTTTGGTTGACTTTGCAGTTGTAGGAGCAGGCATTTATTTTAATGAGTCATGCAGATTAGTATTGTCTGGCATAAAAATAAAAATGCATTCATAATTTTTTAATGAGTAACTAAGTGTGTGACTATGTGTCAAAATAAGCCCATTGGTCATATGAATGAGTGCTGTCAGCGCTTTGATATATCAGGAGACTTGATACAAGTGTGACATGGGTCAACTCTCATGTCGACATAGGTCAACTGTCATGTCCTCATGGGTCAATTCTCATGTCATCATGGGTCAACTCTCATGTCCTCACTGGTCAACTCTCATGTCATCATGGGTCAACTCTCATGTCATCATGGGTCAAATCTCATGTCATCATGGGTCAACTCTCATGTCATCATGGGTCAACTCTCATGTCATCATGGGTCAAATCTCATGTCATCATGGGTCAACTCTCATGTCCTCATGGGTCAACTCTCATGTCGACATAGGTCAACTCTCATGTCATCATGGGTCAAATCTCATGTCATCATGGGTCAACTCTCATGTCATCATGGGTCAACTCTTATGCCATCATGGGTCAAATCTCATGTCATCACGGGTCAACTCTCATGTCATCACGGGTCAAATCTCATGTCATCATGGGTCAAATATCATGTCATCATGGGTCAAATCTCATGTCCTCATGGGTCAACTCTCATGTCATCATGGGTCAACTCTCATGTCATCATGGGTCAAATCTCATGTCATCATGGGTCAACTCTAATGTTGTCATGGGTCAAATCGCATGTCATCATGGGTCAACTCTCATGTCCTCATGGGTCAACTCTCATGTCATCATGGGTCAACTCTCATGTCCTCATGGGTCAACTCTCATGTCATCATGGGTCAACTCTCATGTCATCATGGGTCAACTCTAATGTTGTCATGGGTCAACTCTCATGTCCTCATGGGTCAACTCTCATGTCCTCATGGGTCAACTCTAGTGTCATCATGGGTCAAATCTCATGTCCTCATTGGTCAACTCTCATGTCCTCATTGGTCAACTCTCATGTCATCATGGGTCAACTCTAGTGTCATCATGGGTCAACTCTCATGTCCTCATTGGTCAACTCTCATGTCCTCATGGGTCAACTCTCATGTCCTCATTGGTCAACTCTCATGTCCTCATGGGTCAGCTCTCATGTCATCATGGTTCAACTCTTATGCCATCATGGGTCAACTCTCATGTCCTCATTGGTCAACTCTCATGTCATCATGGGTCAACTCTTATGCCATCATGGGTCAAATCTCATGTCCTCATTTGTCAACTCTCATGTCATCATGGGTCAACTCTTATGCCATCATGGGTCAACTCTCATGTCATCATGGGTCGACTCTCATGTCATCATGGGTCAACAACCCTGGTGTCTTCATGGACTACTCTGTTGATGTTTGGTTTATTTATAGCTTTACTGGTGCTTAACAAATGACATACCCCAGGAGAGCTCTTGATACCCAACACCCTGGTACATCCGGTATGTGAGAGAGCTTATCTCTGGTGACTTTTCTCGTGACCTACTTACAAACCTTGCCTGTTAGTCGACCATTGATTTACAAGGTGATATTAAGTCTCTGATACGTTGTTTCTAAAAATTCATTTTAAGATATAGGATCAATGGGGTAGTGTCAGTGTTCAGCCTCCTATCCAATAGGAATATTTAGGGTAACATTTATTGCAAGACCAATTGGAGCTTGTGGGGGGGGGGGGCAAAAGGAGAAACAAAACTGATAAAAATGTAAGACGAAATCAAGGAATTCGAATCTCTACCTCCTACCGTTCTGACCTACTGATAAATACCAAAAAGTGACAGGCTGTTTATTGACCTTTAAACTATAAATAGCACCAAGTGCTCGCGTTTTGTTGGCTCAGCGGTTTGTGAGCGATTTCCCTTGTCTTCTTGATCAAACGTTATTTTAAATAGTTACTATAACTTGACCTACTAAAACCACGAGCCTGAGGGTTGAACTGAAGAGGACACGAGTACCGCCATATAAAAGTGTTAGGCTACCTAAGTTATGGCTGGCTGAAAACAAAACCTAAATAGTAATGCAAATTAACCATATTTGGGATTGGGGCTATTTGAGAAAACTGGTCCGGTAGGTCCTCTGGTAGTCATTATTAAGCGCCAGCTTAAAGCCACTAGAAGCTCAGAAAACCGTGTACTAAAACGTGTACTAAGATACCGGGCCTTGAATGGTGGTTTTAAGCTTTGTCTACTGTTGGACTTAACGTTTCACTGATACTCTGATTAATATTATAAAGAATTTTGTCTAGTAACTCGGTGTGCTGGATGAATGTTGATGTAAAGGGGCAGCGTTCCAGTTGTTCGTGTGTTTGGCCCAATCCAATAAATTACGTAGGGTAGACGACATGTATGAATGGAATGCACGAAGATTGCAAAGGCGATGACTTTCCAGGTAAAAACGCACTTTAATGAGACTGCACGAGTTTCGAGATCTCTAAAAATCAGTGATCATTACCGTGACGAGGGCCCAAACATGTGGGGGCGTCAAGGAGGAAAGGTGTGTTTAGTATGGTGATTTCTAAGGACGCGTCTCTCTAATTCAGGGTTAAGTGACACCCAAAAGTCGCAAAGTGTGGCGATTTTCCTTCCCGTCTTGTCTTCACCTGAAACACGGCTTCTCTGTTTATTCGGGTCACGTACATGGAACAGGACAAACTTAGTTGTCCCTGAGATGGACGTCACATGACGGCGTTAATTTGTAGTCAAGTTTATTTGAATGTTTCGTTGTTGCATGTTTGTTTATTATTGTTGCCATCCCACTTGTCTGCAACCATCAGGAAAAATGTTCAGGTGCTAGCATTATTTTCGGAATGTTATTACATGTACCGTGTACATTGTCACTGCCATGTACGATGTCACTCTCCACCATGTACAGTGTCACTATCGCGTACAGTGTGACAAGTGGTCGCCAAGTAGCTAAGAGGTGGTCGGGATGGGAGCACTGTTATCTTTCTTGATCATTTCAAAACACTGTCGTTGTCAGCTTGTTATGTGTTCATCAGTTGTGTGTCAGTTTGTTATGTGTTCATCAATTGTCTGACTCATATTTTTCCTAACTTCCTTTTTTTATTTTAACGTGAACTCTAAACCTTTAATTTAAGGCAGTGGTTCTCAACCTTTTTTTGGGTGGCGACCCCATTTTATAAAAGTCATGTGATCTGCGACCGCAATGAAATTTAAATAAGTAATTTTCAATGAAGTCTTTACAAAATAGAGCAACTTTTCAGTGAACAGTTTTTTTTAGTCGACTCTTGGCGACTCCCAGAAAACCCGTTGCGACTCACAGATTGGGAACCGCTGATTTAAGGCATGTAAGAGAACAAACGTTTAAACGTGATCTCAATCAACATCATATGTTTTATACTTTTGAACTTTCGGGCTTTTGACTAGTAGATATTGTCCTAAATAGACCCCCCCTTTCCACATTTTCAAATATACAGCCAAACGTTTTAAATCTTTCTAGCATTTAGCACGATGTTGTCATTTGGTAAGGCGCTAGAAATTCTCATTATAAACAAAACTTAAAGCAACAGATTGAACAACTGAATGGGACACTTGGTAGTTGTCAATCAAAATCGAGCGCTTTACAGAGGATATAAAATTTAAACACATTATTACCTTTAATCCCCAAGAAATGATCTGCCTTTATATTTGGCATTATTCTTTTAGAGGTCTTTCCAGAAGAGAAAATAAAAACTGAACAAGAGATCAGCGTCTTGCCCCCTCCCTTTCCCCACACACATTTCAACAGACCAGTGTTTGAATAAGACCGGGTTTGGCTGTAAACATGACTAAATGTGTCCAGTGAGAGATGTTCCTACAGAACAAACCAGCGCCTTGTTCTACCGTCTATAAATATTGTTTTAGTTATTAACGTGTGACCGTTATCGGATCTTAGAGGAGCTAAATTGATCAAAGATTGATCTTGGACCCTTAAAATGTAGTAGAATAACAGATTCTTAGAAGACAGCACAACCAATGCTTTATCTTGCAACACTGTCCTCTTGATGCTACGCCTAATAGTATGTAATGTATAGTACAATCAATAATTTCAGCATTAGAGTAAAACATTAAGCAAAGCCTTATAAGGCATTAATCCCACGATATAGCAAAGAGACGTTATGCGATATGGTATGTTACGATCTAATTGCAATATGTTTAGCCTGAGCCTTTAGATCACGTGAGTCTAATCACTTTAGAGAGAAAAGGTATGTGCCAGATGTCAGCTCACTGTTCCTGAGTTTAACTCAGATTTGATGTTAGCACTGTTGGAGCAGAGCCTCCCAGCTTAACACGGCCCTGATTGTGAAAGTGAAGCTCTTTGATATTAACGTTATTATCGTGGCATCCAACTGAACATAAAGTTAAAGTGCACAACTAAAAAGCTAGCAATGCTCTCCTTGAAGAAATACAAGGCTCTTCCTAGTGATGTTTTGGTGAATGTGTTTTGGTTCAATGTGTTGCGGGTCCCCGCATATAGACAGAGCCACTTCTAAAGAAATTGTGAAGAATGACCACCCGGAAAGAGCCGCGGGGTTCCTACTTGCTATGGATTACATTATACAGGAGCATGCTGTGTAGCTTACTTGAGGCTTTCGTCTCCTGGCTAAACGAATGGGTACCGGGGCCGCTATAATATGCAAATCTTGGATCAATTTTCAAATGCCAGGCCTCGTCATTTGCCATTACTTGCTACCGGAGCACCATTAGCGCTTCTCTTTAGTTACTGCAGCGCCATTTTCGCTTCTAAAAAACACAAGAAAATAACATAACTCACTGCGTTTAAATTTTGTCGTAGTTATTGCGCATTCATGAGTTTGTCATTTAAAAATAACAACTTCTCTTAGACTAAACTTAACTATTATAATTGTCGTAAAATACTTAATTTTGCCATAAACAAAAGGTTATTAGTTAGAGACTACTCTAATTTGATGATAATAATATTGATTTAAAAAAAAACACTCTTTTTGTTATCAACGTAGTCTCTTAAATAATGTATTTTTTTAATAAAACGATGTAGAAAAAAAAAGTATTTCTACATTCTAGCCTGATGGGTTAAAAGTTTAAACTCTATCATTATTTTCACTGAAGTGACTTTACTATTTCTTAAAGTATGCCAGAAAAATGTTCAGGTCCCATAACACATTCCATTATTACCAGCAGTTGGTTTAATCTTGTCTTGTTTTATAGCACTAGATGGGTGGTAATAACGCCGGGTGTGGGGATGGGTTGGGGTTCTATTTCTATCTTTCGGGGTGGTCAGACACACCCTCAATTTGACTGAATCACACTGTCAAATATTCCCATTACCTCTAAGCCGCACTTTACAACAACTGGCTGTGCAATGTCAGCAAACCTGGACCCGCTTCAGTGACACTTAATGTATTACATTATGCTCAAAACTACGGCATGGGGGAGGGGTGGGAGCGGTCTTAGTTGAGAAATCCTGAATCGCGTCAATCGTGCTTAACTGTCAGACAGTAGACGTAGTTAAAGTGCTGGAACACGGAACACGATGTGTCTAGCCCTAAACTAAACACGTTTTTTCCCTTATTGTCTTCAAAACTGGCATACGTAAACACGTGTGTTTATGAATTTTAATTCAACTTTTATAAAATAGTTGGGTGACCGCAATCTTGACGAGAGACTTGAAAGGTTATGCTCTTGTTTTTGGTGTTCCTGTATTTGGCGGAAGGGCATCGCATAACTGCCCTGTTTACAATTATGAAATCTACATGTTCTGCCAATGGCTTAAATATCTTCACAAAACACGTCAAGATTCATCAGGGAATAATTGAAATGATCCGATGATAAAATGTATTCATGTCATCTGCCTGTTTCTGTAGGATACACTAAGCCGAGCATAGAACCTAGTTTAACACTTCTTGTCGAGCATATAACCTAGTTTAACACTTCTTGTCGAGCATAGACCCTAGTTTAACACTTCTTGTCGAGTATATAGCCTAGTTTAACACTTCTTGTCGAGTATATAGCCTAGTTTAACACTTCATGTCGAGTATATAGCCTAGTTTAACACTTCTTGTCGAGTATATAGCCTAGTTTAACACTTCTTGTCGAGCATATAACCTAGTTTAACACTTCTTGTCGAGCATAGACCCTAGTTTAACACTTCTTGTCGAGCATAGACCCTAGTTTAACACTCCTTGTAGAGCATAGACCCTAGTTTAACACTTCTTGTCGAGTATATAGCCTAGTTTAACACTCCTTGTAGAGCATAGACCCTAGTTTAACACTTCTTGTCGAGCATGTAGCCTAGTTAAACACTTCTTGTCGAGCATAGAACCTAGTTTAACACTTCTTGTCGAGCAAAGAACCTAGTTTAACACTTCTTGTCGAGCATGTAGCCTAGTTAAACACTTCTTGTCGAGCATGTAGCCTAGTTTAACACTTCTTGTCGAGCATGTAGCCTAGTTTAACACTTCTTGTCGAGCATGTAGCCTAGTTTAACACTTCTGGTCGAGTATATAGCCTAGTTTAACACTTCTTGTCGAGCAAAGAACCTAGTTTAACACTTCTTGTCCACGTTTAGACACTCAAGCACCTATTGGGAAGATAAAAGTAGAACAATTATTTGGAAGATAAAAGTAGAACAATTATTTGGAAGATAAAAGTAGAACAACTATTTGGAAGATAAAAGTAGAACAACTATTTGGAAGATAAAAGTAGACTAACTATTTGGAAGATAAAAGTAGAACAACTATTGGGAAGACAGCAGTGGAGGAGTCAAATTGTCATGATTCACGTCTAGTACTAAGTGTAACTAGAGGAAATGACCCAATAGTAGTTACCAGGTCAAAGTTCTTGCCACACCGGCGTGTTGACGGCTTTGTAGCGTGGGACTGGATGCCATTTACACGGTCTTGCCTGGTTTGAGCAGGATAGAGTCGTTGGGGCAAGACAGAGCAATAGAGAATAGGATAGGCTAGTTGGCGCAAGACAGAGCAATAGAGAATAGGATAGAGTAGTTGGGGCAAGACAGAGCAATATAGAATAGGATAGGGTAGTTGGGGCAAGACAGAACAATATAGGATAGGGTAGTTGGGGCAAGACAGAGCAATAGAGAATAGGATAGGGTAGTTGGGGCAAGACAGAGCAATAGAGAATAGGATAGGGTAGTTGGGGCAAGACATAGCAATATAGAATAGGATAGGGTAGTTGGGGCAAGACAGAGCAATATAGAATAGGATAGGGTAGTTGAGACAAGACAGAGCAATATAGGATAGGATAGGGTATGATAGTGGGATAGAACAGGATAGAGCACGTTTGAACATGTTAGAGTCAGGCGCATCGTTGGGGAAGCCAACAGATATCGTCAAGTTTCATTAACAGCAGACTTCAAAATCAGGGGCATAGTTATGGGAGGGGGGATAAAATTTGAAAGCCCCACCCGGGCCCCCAAATTAGTGTCCGAATTTTTGTTGCATTAAATATTATGGGGCCCCAAAGAGGTTTAGCCGCCCGGGTCCCCAAACTAGCTACGCCACTGTTGAGAATGTTTGATTAACTTAAGACACCCGTGTGTTATTTAAATTTAGCAGAAGTTGGTCCATCCCCCCCCCACCCGCTCCAAAAAAAAAAAAAAAAAAAAAAAAAGACCACAGACAGGATCCCTTTCCTCTAAACTTCTAACACCAGTCACGTATGTTTATACATAATAACCACGTTTTCTATGTGATGCGTGTTCTCGTTGAAATCTTACCTTTATATCAGTAGCTTCCACATGTTGATATGTTTATGAAACTTAAGGTTCATTTTTATCAAGTTCATCGACTCGTAAATTACTAAATCTTTGAACTTGGTTTTGCATAAAAATTACCGGCAGTGTTGTGCATCAACTAGATCACCAGCTTGACTTGAGATAGGGCAATGTAACAACCGGTCCTACCCCCAGCTTGACTTGAGATAGGGCAATGTAACAACCGGTCCTAGCCCCAGCTTGACTTGAGATAGGGCAATGTAACAACCGGTCCTAGCCCCAGCTTGACTTGAGATAGGGCAATGTAACAACTGGTCCTACCCCCAGCTTGACTTGAGATAGGGCAATGTAACAACCGGTCCTAGTCCCAGCTTCACTTGAGATAGGGCAATGTAACAACCGGTCCTACACTCAGCTTCACTTGAGATAGGGCAATGTAACAATTGGTCCTACCCCCAGCTTGACTTGAGATAGGGCAATGTAACAACCGGTCCTAGTCCCAGCTTCACTTGAGATAGGGCAATGTAACAACCGGTCCTACACTCAGCTTCACTTGAGATAGGGCAATGTAACAACCGGTCCTACCCCAGGTTGACTTCGATGATAATTTATAAATGAAACGTGAATTCCCGCTTTTATTCATTTTACCAACGAAATTAAATGTTTAAAAAAATACACTGCTTTACAACTAAATGTTTTTGAAGTATCTCAATTGTCCAGAGTGCGTTACATTCAGCAATTGCTGCAGTTAAGAGTGCAACTAGTTCAATACTGCTATCTAGTATAAGCTCACTTTATTGACACCTTTTTGTAGGTGTTTTATTGTACAGCCCTACTATTCAGTTGTTCTCATCATTGCTGCACATAAACCATTACTCAAGAGATCTCTGATAAAAGAATTGGTGAATTATTTGTCTCGCTCTTGAATAATCCTGTCCTTAATTTCTGGTTAAATGCTTAACACGAAAAAAATAATTCAGGGTCACACCCTCATAGTTATCGGCGGTGAAATGACGTTTCGACAATTACGTCAGTAGATAACACTGCACTATCCTTCCCGATTTGTCGCCCTTGTCACAGTAGTTATCTTTCCTTGTTTTGAAGTGATGGCTAGACCCCGAACACCTACACCTTTTTTGTTCACATGCAATACTGCCAGAAATAGAACGCACTGTACTTGTACATTCATTATTCCTCTGCTTGTGATAAAAATAAGTTTGGTCAACATGTACATGGTCGTGCATTGAGACTGGGGGAAACTCATTGGCTTTCTAAGTCTTCACTGTGAACGTTGATACGTCGGCTGAGAATTAGTTTGACTCTCTTTCTCTCTCACTTGCCAAAACATTATATATTCCATTAATCAGTCATTTTATAATGGGTGTCTTTAAAAATGGAATGGTATATTTCACGCTTAGCTGCATATTAACAATATAAAAGCCCAGGTCACTCATTATGTAACGTTAAGGGACATAATACGAATTTTAAAAAAATGAAAATAGACGTAAAATTCATAATCATTTTGGTTTCGAGATCAACAGAGCGTAGGGTGTTTCTTGTCGTAAAATATTATATGATGTCATTGTTTGAGCTTATATTTTAATTTTGGAAAAGTGAACGATGTAAAAATAGCCTTTAAAAACTCAAATTATTCATTCTTTTTATCGAACTCATTCACATATCAATGTTTGGTTGTCGGACACACTGATTCGAACGCATGCAATAACATTCATGTAAGACGCTTGTGCTTTTGAAAAAAGTGGGTGTCGTATTCGCCCCAAAACAACCTAGTACATTAATAATTAGGCCGTAACCGGAAATCGATTTGGTTCTTCGCCTCGGCCAGATATAGTGTTTTTCGGAACTATTCGCGTCGGAAAATTGTGCCCACGCAAATAGCAAAGTATCTAAAAATATAAAATTTGGGAATTCGATAAATATCAAGATTAGTTATACTTACAAATTGTTAAAAATATAACGAATGTAACCTAATTATAGAAATTGAAATTATAAAGATATAGTGTTAATAAACTTATTTTCTACGACAATTTCGTGTTTACTCCTAACGCCACGCCGCCATAAACAATAATGTTGAGGATTTACGATTGAAGACTTGGCTGTCCTTTATTGCAAAGCGGTTATAGTTTTTGCAAAATAAAGCTACCGAAATTAATAAGCATTTCCGATGTTCGTTTAACAACCCTAGTACCCCATTCGTACCTAGATCCGGCAAATAGTACGCATCTAACTATTCGGATTTGGTATCTGGTAGAAAATGTCTAGCCGGTTGGTCCCCATCAACCCTGAATACTTTTCTTGATCTGACGAATTTAATTTACCCCGAGGTTAAAGGACCTGATCAGCTTACCTTACAGAAAACAAAATAGTTGAACTATAGGGTTGGGAAACTATTTGGACAATTTGCCACGAAAGCTGTATCGTGCTATTTGGACAATTTGCCTAGAAGAAAGCCGTATCGTGCGAGTCTTGACTGAATAGAGCAGGGATAAGACTCGTCTCGCCCAACCCTTGGCTCTGTGACCTCCATTGTACGGACACAATGGCCACTATTCAGTAGACCATCAAGTGTGGCCTCCGTAACCTGAGATCGGTGATAACAAGGACGGGCGGGACGGCCACCGTAGTAGTGCTTGAGGTCTGTGGATTTGTCGTGACGCTGTAATCAGGGATTTGTCATGACGCTGTAATCAGGGTGTGTAGGAATATTGATAATAATAATAATAATAATAATAAAATGATGATTTATATAGCGCTGTATCCCAGCAAGGAGCCAGGCTCACAGCGCTTTACATGGAAACAAAAATACATATATAAATAAAAAGAAACATTCATAGCATATTAACTACATAAATAACAATACGGTATACTCAATACATCAGCTACGCTAATTAATTACAGAAATGTGGTTTTATTATTTTTGAAAATAAATTTTAAAGAGATGTGTCTGACTAAGATGATAATACGTCACTTAACGCTGTTAGTATGGTCACTATCTTGCTTGTTTGTTTGTTTTCTTCTTCGCGTCATGTATTCCAAAGGGGTCAATGATTCAAGTAAAGAAAATATCTTCATTTATTAACAATGACGGAATGACACTGAAATTATCAGAGCCTATATGAAGTATGTCACGTCCTCACATATACGTCTTTATCCCTGCTTAGGCCATAAACCACCCTTCCTCACTCCCCACCCTTTATTTCATGATTGTACAAGGAGTTAGTGAAGACACCGGATACAGAGTATGTCTGGCCCTGGCTCCCCCCTGCTCCAAATCCCGTATTTTAAAAAAATATTTTATGGCAAGTAAACTGTTAGTGAATGACACAAATTTTTGTTTTCAATGAACTGTTAGGAAATGACATCACACAATTCACATACAAACCGCAACATCCCCACCACCTCCAAGTATGAATTAGCAGCTTTACTGTGCCCACATCGTAACGGACGTCAATACACGGATTACCCCCCCCCCCCCCCCCCTGCCCGTTTTCCTGGGGTTTACATTTTAACCATTCTATTATTATTATTCTCTTCATATTTCAACAAATGTATTCACACTCCGTCTTTGGGTCCTATCTTTGGGGCCAAGTAAACAATATTTTAAGGGGGCTAACTGCACAGCCGCCACGACCACGTCTTACCCATCCCCCCTCGTCAGATCTCCGTGGCTTTGACCTACTTAGACACAAACTTCCTTATAAGGACACCATTTTAAGTCAGCATTAATCCACCGGCTCGTTAGTCAACTTTTCAAATGTGAAGAGGACAAGACCCAGTGGAGTGTGGGGCTAGGACCCAGGGGTATGTCGGGGCTAGGGCCCAGTGGAGTGTGGGGCTAGGGCCCAGTGAAGTGTGCGGCTAGGACCCAGGGGTATGTCGGGGCTAGGGCCCAGTGGAGTGTGGGGCTAAGGCCCAGTGAAGTGTGCGGCTAGGACCCAGGGGTATGTCGGGGCTAGGGCCCAGTGGAGTGTGGGGCTAGGGCCCAGTGGAGTGTGCGGCTAGGACCCAGGGGTATGTCGGGGCTAGGGCCCAGTGAAGTGTGGGGCTAGGATCCAGGGGTATGTCGGGGCTAGGGCCCGGTGGAGTGTGCGGCTAGGACCCAGGGGAGTGTGCGGCTAGGACCCAGGGGTATGTCGGGGCTAGGGCCCAGTGGAGTGTGGGGCTAGGGCCCAGTGAAGTGTGGGGCTTTGGCCCAGTGGAGTGTGGGGCTAGGGCCCAGTGAAGTGTGGGGCTAGGACCCAGGGGTATGTCGGGGCTAGGGCCCAGTGGAGTGTGCGGCTAGGGCCCAGTGGAGTGTGGGGCTAGGGCCCAGTGGAGTGTGGGGCTAGGGCCCAGTGGAGTGTGGGGCTAGGGCCCAGTGGAGTGTGGGGCTAGGGCCCACTGGAGTGTGGGGCTAGGGCCCAGTGAAGTGTGCGGCTAGGACCCAGGGGTATGTCGGGGCTAGGGCCCAGTGGAGTGCGGGGCTAGGACCCAATGGAGTGTCGGACTCAATCTTAAAAACAATATTTGGTTACTCATTATTACTTTCTTTTCTTAGAACTTGCGTTTATTTACCCGATTACGGCGGGGGGGGGGGGGGTATTCAGCTTTCTATCTCGTCTAGCTGACTGTTGACATGTACACAAAACAAAATATTTTTAAATGAAATTTTCAATTTTAAGACACTCAGGAATTTCCTATAAAATAAACATCTAGTCGACAAACGCATTGGTTTTCCCGCGATCTAATTATTCTAATATCCCCCATGAAATTCGCGATTGATCAAAATCTACATACATAAATATACCGGATGTTTTTTTAAGCTACATAGACTACTTTTGTTTTGATCTGATAAGTTGAAATGTTAAAAAAGCTGGACCAATCAATTCAGTGCGCCTCATGAACTTTGTCCAACGCCATCCATCACGGTCGTCAACGGTCAGTGGAATTGATAGCACTGCCAGCTCACTACAGTGAGGGTACGGAGTTCAGTCAGCACTAGAACCACTTTCCCGCTCACAAACCTGTGTTGTCTTGTCTGAATTATTTGCAGCTATTTTTTAATGGGGATTTTTTTATGAATGAATTAGGTGAAGCGCGTCTCTCATTGCTGATTGCTGATACAATGTTACATCATCTTGGGGTTAAATATGTTTATTGCACACATTTCAACGGGGTTAGATGACAACCAAATACACCTTCAGGCCACGATTTTGCCAGGAGATCTCATTTCTCTCCATTAGCCAGTTACCCCAAGCCTTAAAATTGCTATTTGCCTTTACCATTAAGAAAAAACAAAATGAATCATCTAAAGTTTACCCGTCAACGTCTGTATTAAGCAAGAGGAAACCTGAGTGGATCATCTCTTGTTGTTTAGACTGGAGCGGCGCCTTGTATTCAACAAAAGCTAACAGTTTGTCTGAGGCTATATCATTACCCTCTAACAAGCTCTAGTGTCGCCTTCTCCTCTTGACATAATAAAGTCGTGCAATGATCTCCTACTAGGTCTCACTTGTGTAAATATGGACATACTCTTGCTGGTGTACTTGATACGGTCCGATTTGCATGGGAAACACATCTGCAGGATCAGGGGGAATCTAGACCTGTAGTGAAAGATTGGTCCTGTCATCTTTTCTACCCCCCCTGCCCCCAAACCCGAAATCGTGTATTACCCGTATAAATAAAAACCATCTTCTGGATCAGCGGATCAGACACGTTTGATGAAACATTAATGGGCTCGGGGGGGGGGAGGACGAAACAAACCTTTCAATGCAATATTTGAAGGCACATCGGCTGTTTCTTGCTGAATATGTCGTCATTATCAATATTGCCTATACTATAAATACTTGCTAAATAGTTTTAATAAAACATTTCTCGGTCGATACTAAATAAAATTAAAACTCAGATAAACATGATTCAGTAGAATGAGGAGGACCATGCTTTGTTACCATGTCCCCCCTTTCCCGTTGGGTGTAAGACGTTTGAGTGAACTATAAGGTCATGGGAAAGACAACTCCTGTCTTGGAACTGTTGCCATGAAAAGATCACTCCTCTGTTGGAACCGTTGTTGTCCTCAAAATGAGCTCGGACTTGTTAAGTCGAGGAAGTTCGGGGCACGCCATCGTCCCTACTGTCCACGGGGGACCCGACCCCGGAGCCGACACCGCTTCTAGTTGTCTACACCCTAAATTAATGTCTGCCATGTCCTACATTTCTCCGTGATGAAACACTTTAAGAGGAGAGTATGCATGTATTTCTTTTAGAGTTAAGAGCGATTAATAAATTTGCTGAATTTGAACCTCAAAATTATGACTAAGCAATATGGTGAATACTGAATTGTTCAGAATGAACTACGTGTATATGTGCATTTTGTTTCTAAAGTAGAGTGCCATGAAAACCTGACGTTGGGAAGAGAGTCCGGACAAAAGTTAATAACCCTTGTGATTCGTAGAAGCCATAAATCCGTGTACCATATTGTGTCTAATGATTGGACATTTGTAGCATTGTTCTACTGAGAGCTTTAACAAAGCCTATTGTAAAACCAATGTGATGTATGTGAGACTCAAGTCATTTAGATGCTAAGTTCAGGTATTGGTGCTGTGTCTGGTCAAATGTTTGGTTTTTTTTTCCCAAAGAAGTCACGTTGACCTTGTAACACGTCCTGGAGAAAACCCGGTGTCAACCAGGAGCAGGGACGGTGACCCTCAAGGAAACACTTCAACATCTGTTGTTTGCTCTGAGAAATGGACAATGAAACAACTTTGAAAGAGAAAACAACAGCACAAACAATAGGCTACAAGCATCCTGTCTAACCATTAGTTATTTCACTGGCTGCGATTAGATTGCAAATACAAAGTTACGTTGGTCCGTGTGCAAAGTAAAAAAAAAGTGTGTGAAAAGTTGCACGGCATCTATTTTTGTGCAATATATTACACTGTTTTCTGCGTGGTAATTCTAAACTGCTGCGCGGCGAAGGGAACAATGCACACCAAGAAGATACGTGATACATCTTAGATATACAGACGCTCCTTCTATGCAGAAGATAATTGCGTCCACAGACCATGAGAGATGATCTGTTGGCAAGTGATGCAGCGGTCACAGGCCACGGCTATAGGGGTTCCACGCATTACCCCAGCCGCCTAACTATTGTCTAGTTAGGTACCCATTCGGAGCTGGGTGACTCGGGGACTCCTCAGGCCCCGAGAACAAATCCTCACTTTCGTGTTGATTCGAACTCGTGACCATCGGTATGACAGTCGAGAGCGCTACCTCTCGACCACCACGTCCCACATACGTCATCACACGCGTTGAACAGAAGTGTCTTACGATGTTTGTCTACGTGGTTTGTTTGGACAATTGTCTTACGATGTTTGTCTACATTGGTTTGTTGGGACAATTGTCTTACGATGTTTGTCTTCGTGGTTTGTTGGGACAACAATTCAACTACTTAACACAACAATGTTTAGACCAGGGGTCTCAAACACGGATGAAGGCGTGTGTATATATCACTTAACAGACGTGTCAAGGGCCACATCCCCCCTCCCCAACACACACAACAACCCGACTCTAGTAAACAAAATTTCTCTAAACATTCCATGTACAGCTTATCACTGATAATGTGCCATTTTACAATTTAAAGACACCGATTTATACCTAAGTGAATTATTATTATTACTAACCTATAAAACAAACATTAAGTACAAACTTCATTGTGCTATCCGCACAATATTTAAGTATTCCTTGGATTTAAAGGAAGTTGTGAACGGTGCTTCACTTGGTCCATATGTCAGCAAATGTCTGAAAAGTGAACTTAACGTTAATTCATCGGTGTCAGTGTACAAACTGAACCGACAGCACCTCATAAAATCATGCATTTAAATTCACGTGACCCATTAGAGATGCGGAAGGGCACCAAGTGTACTTCGTCAAGCATGGAAGTATAAGGCCCGTGTTACATCCTTATGTTTCCTACACCACCAATAACCGGCAGAAGTGTGGCGATGATACTAGGTCTACGATTGCATCGTCCGTAAGATGATAGTTGTGCCTCTCGGTTGCATGAGTTTTACTATCGGACATGTTGTTTTTATGGCTGCAGTAAAAGAGATAATCTTCCTCATTCCGTAACACGACCAACTTCGCCTCATAGAGTTCAACGCGTGCACATGTATCGTGTAACAACCTGAGATAGCGCGTGATTGTGAGTGTGCTTAACTCTGGCATGCACGTGATTCTTTCAATGAACGGGTCCTCTTAATGGACGCGAGCAGTGCTCCTCTTAATGAAAACGGTTCCTCTTTTTGCACAGAAGAATTCTTCCTCTTAATGAACACGAGCAGTGTCCTTGAAAGTGTTATCTTTCACGCTAGAAAAGGGAATTATGAGACCTTTTTCTTAGAGCAGCACCAGCAACACGTTCTTGGCATGTCGTTCGATTTCTCTTTTTCTGACATTTCGATGTTTGTAGTTCTAAAAATTGTGATAGAAACGATGCTACGTTGATAAAGACAGAAATCATAACCACACAACTGTCCCGTGGTTTGGTTTACTTGTAAGTTTGTTGTTAAATTTTACTTTGTTTTTTTTTTTTTTTATTAAGCTACGATTGTTTCTACCTTCTACTTCTAGTATCCGTCAGCCTAGGCACCGGGAAGAATGATCGTCCATAATTTTAATTAAACCATTTCCGTGAAATACTTCCATGCTCTGTTAATTTAGACCAGGCGTTGCCGCCAGGTCATCAATGCTAATGGTTTGCATGTTGGTTCAACGACACAGTTACTATTAGCAGTGCTGTTTTGAATTCCAAAAAAGAACGTTCTTCAACTGAAAAGGAATGTTGGGTATTAAATAGAAACCTTTTCATTTATATTATCATTTTAATTAAGATTTTTGAAATTGGGACTAATAGTTTTCAACAGTCTAAAACACTGGCCGCGCAATAATGTTCATGATCATTGAAGGGTCACACAACACTTCAACCGTGTGACATGTGCCTTAAATGAGGAGGTCTGATAAACAGCAAGAAAAAAAAACACAGACAAAGTTTAACAGAATTATTATGATTAAAATATTTTTCAACGGCACACCAAAAAGCTGATGATAATTGCGAGCTATTTGGTCGCTGGAAAGTTGAAGGCTAAACCTCTGTTTATTTTAATGATTTTTTGGAATGAACAATGAACATATGTAAAGATTAGGGGAGTACCGGAATTCGGCTCCGGAAACCGGAATCCGGCCATTTTTGCAAATTACATCTATGGCCGGATTTCACTTTATAAATTGAATCCGGTACATCCCTAATATAGATGTATATAAACATCTTTAATAGTTTTCTTGCTTGTTTCTTTTCAGACAGTACCGACATCGTCGATAAAAAACTGAAGCTGATCCTGGGTCTGATATGGACCCTCATCCTCCATTACTCCATCTCCATGCCCATGTGGGAGGGAGAGGAGCCGACGCCCTCAGAGAAGGCGCCCACACCCAAGCAGAGGCTGCTCAACTGGATCCAGTCTAAGGTCCCCGACCTTCCCATCAACAACTTCACCACCGACTGGAATGATGGCAAGGCTATCGGTGCTCTTGTTGACGCTGTGGGACCAGGTCAGTTGTCTTCTCATCCATCTCTGATATCCATGTTTATGATGTTCCTGGTAATCCCCCCTCTGCAATCTATATTATCCGTGTTGTTTATGTTCCTGGCTATGTCCTTCCTAATTCCTCGCCAAATTCTTAAATTGTTCAACCTGGAATATTTGACCTCTTGGATTTGTGTATGTGTCTTGGGGGTGGGTGGGGGTTAATGATTTATGCGTATTAATCATATACATTAGCCTCTCATATTTATATTCAGTGAAATCATAAATGCTCATAATTTAGTTTATTGATTACCATAGGAAGAGGAGGGAGAGGATATTATTAAATTGTTTTCCAACATTTTTTTTAATACCATAACTGACACAAGTGCTTGTTACTTTGGCTGTTAATCTTGATTTAGTTCAGTTCTCAAGAGCTATGTATAAGTGTAATTGTTTTTTAAATGTGAATTTAACAGAGGTATAAGGGGTGTTAGTGTTAGTACAATAGCGGGACTTCTTAAGTGGGACCAGTGGACCTAAAGTAAACTATTCAATACTATCTATAATAGGGTTGTTGTTAGTCTACCCTAGTCTTACAGTAAACTATCCAACACTCACTGTAACGTTGTTGTTTTTAGTCGACCCTAGTCTTACAGTAAACTATTCAACACTCACTGTAACATTGTTGTTGTTACATTAAATTATTCAACACTCACTGTAAGAATGTTGTTGTCCAGGTTTGTGCCCCGACTGGGAAGACTGGGATCCCAAGAAGAACAAGGCAAACGCCAAGGAGGCTTTGGATGCTGCCGAGAAGTGGCTGGACGTGCCCCAGGTCAGTTTCCTCTATTTCTTGACCCTGTCCACATCAATGCAACTGTCATTTAGACTTAGTGGTGCAGAGGCAGCCTTAGCAGTTTTAGTGTAATGGGGGAGTCGAGTGTCATATGTGGGGCCCAAGTGTCATGTGGGGCAGAGTCATATGTGGGACCGAGTGTCATAAGTGGGACCCAAGTGTCATGTGGGGCAGAGTGTCAGATGTTGGGCAGAGAGATGTAAGCATAGGCCTTTTGCCTTTAAGAATCTCCTATCTTGCCCCTAATGCGCCCAACTTGCCACCCGTAAAGCTGCTTGTACATTTTTACAATTCAAATCGTGACTCTCATTTCTAAAAGTAAAGTTTTCTCAATGATCATTATTTTACTTGTTTTGTGGGACCATCCTACATCCCCACCCACTCCAATGTATGACAAAAAATAAGTAGTTGTTTCTCGTGCTTTTGAGTGATTGAAACAGAAAATAAACATCCTGCTAATTACACAAACACTTTAAAAAATTGACTTAATTGTTGAGAAAAAAGCTCATTGGCTCAGAAATATGTTAAAAATCTAGGTCAGTGGCGTCGCTAGGGAAGTGCGGTGGGGGCGGGCCGCCCCGGGTGACACCATCATAGGGGTGACACCAAAATTTAAATTATGTATTTTCCTGTTATTTTGCACTGGAAAATTCGGAGCTCTATGGGTTAAGTCATGAGAGAAGTGACACCATGAGCTACCGCACCGGGTGACACCAACCCTAGTGACGCCTCTGAATGGGGTAGTATGTGATGGGGTGGTATGTGACGAGGTGTTATGTGAAGAGGTAGTATGTGACGGGGTGGTATGTGACGGGCTGGGGTGGGTGTGAAAGCGTGTGATAAATCTATTTACTAACACCATCCAGTATGATGACTAAGAGAAATACTCTTACGGGCGTTTACTGGCTCACGGGGCTTGTTATGGACGGGGAAAACCTCTGGGCGTCTTCGGGCTTTGAACCTGTCATCGATAAAAATCAATCATTCGAGGGGATAATATCCGCCCAATAAAAAATCGATACACCGGAAGGCGCGTTGGTGGATCGTGGGCTAAAGGTATTTTGAGAGGAGGGCGTCACAGCTATGGCGCCTGTGTGAAGTCACGTGACTCCTCCCATAGCCCAAGGGCCGTAATCGTACCTACCTGAACTGCAGAGTTATGTTTTCAGCCTTCATGTTGTACACAATATTCAGTGACTGAATCAGAAGGTCTGGCACCAGAGCATCCATCCATAAACAGGGCCGCATTGTTTTAGATGAGACTCAATCAATATCAAAACATTCTGTGATGTGACTTCTAAAACAAAACGTATAGATTTGATCTGACAATGATATGTATCATTATATCTTTGTTTATGAAGTGCAACCTCTGGGGTATAGGTCAGAGTGGAATCGTTGTCTATGCGATTTTTTAACAATTGTAAACTACTATCACTCACGACGTGTGTAACAGTAGTTACACTTTGAAAATGATAGATCCTGGGCAAATTCATACAGCGGTGGCCTGGGTTGGATGCTAGTCATGTGATGCGAACATAATTATTGAGTGATGTAATCCGATGCTGCCACATCCGCCTGGACATACGGTGGGGAATACGGTGGGGAATAAGGTGGGGAATACGGTGGCGTGTACCCACCCACCAGCCAATACAACAACTCCATGTTAAGCTCTGGCATCCACATGCGAAATTTCAGCATGACTTGACTGGCTTCTCAATCTATGGCTTGGTATGAATAAATAATACCTAATGACTAATGAACAAGAAAATTGACGATATGAGTATAATGCAAATATATTAAATCTAATTTTTATATTACATTTTACTTTATAATTGTAATTAACGCGAACTAGTGGTTGAATTGTCACTCTAAAGAGATGCACTTTCGATTTGTTGAGAACCACTCGTTAACTGGGAACAGTTGCTGGACTGTGACCCTGGGCCACGTTAAAACATCAAAAGTACGACTCTTTGGCAAACAAAGTTGTGCTGTAGCTAGCCAACACTCTCGAGAACATTATTAAAGAATAACATACAGTTAACCAGGGGCGGGGTGGGGTGGGGTTGGGTTAACCAGGGGCGGGTCAGGTGGGTGAAAACGAAAACCTGAGACGAAACTTTTCCTGTTTCTCTCTCTCTCTCTCTTTCGCCCTGACTTCACGAGTGTTTTGTTTTGTTTCTGCCTAGAAACTGATAGCAGCAAAATGTCGTCCTTGACTCGTTAGTTAATTTAGCGGTTGTAAGTTTTCAAAATTTGAAAGAAGAGAGAAAAATGTCCATTGATTTAAATCGTAATGCATGAGATGAGATGTGTTTAGTAGACATGTATATTAATATCAAAACTAAAAATAGAGTAATGAATTTCCTGGGATTTGGAGGAAGGGGTAGGTGGGCTCGATAAGAAATCTGCCAACTACCTGTAATTCTTTCGTTCTGAGCTTTCTGAGAAATTCTTTCGTTGGTTTCCACCAGCGTCATCACATTCTCTAACCACCATCACCACCACCCCTTCACCCGTTTCACTTAAAAGTTTTAGCTGTGCCGTGTTAGAGCACCTCGTCCATTTGTTGCCGTGATTGGGGCTTCATATCCAGTATAGAAGCGAGCTATTTTGATTTCCAAGATCTCAATTATTTTGAATATATTGCAGTAAGATTATTGCGTCACTACTGTTCGATCCATCATGTACTCTAACAATAAACGCACAGTTGGAGTTTGATATTTGATCCTAAATCACAGTTCACATATAAAGTACCTTGAACGGATTGGTCTAAGGGAAAATCATTTTACTACTAAACTGCAAGTGCGAGTATGGATTAAAAAAATACCTCCGAACACTAACACCATAGGTCCGAGAATATGTGTGATAACAAGTCGATATTAGAGAGTTCTCATAAAAAGGAAATCCTCCTTGTCTGTCGGAGTTTACTTTTAGAGGTCTGCTTTAATTCATGACAACATTCCATTCACCAACACCACGCCCCCTCTCTGCGGTGCTCCGCGGGAAACCTATTGACGTCGCAGTTTTTAACAACCCGTGAAGCCTGTGTACCTGGGTTACATTAAACTCGTAAGGCTACCTGGCGGCGAGTCTACGAGCACATGTTCTCAAACCAGGGCACAAGCACCTGTTATCAATATTTGAACACGTTCCTGTCGGTGGCGATTCTCGATCAACCTGAGAACACTGGCACATCACAGAGTTTTGATCGCCAACCAACGAGTCCGCTTTTTGTTTGGATTTTTTTGTGTCTGTTGTCAGTTGTGTGTCCATTATCTGAGGTCTGAGAACCACTGGTACACAGTGTACGAGCTTCTAACCAGGCAACCAAAATATGTGATGATTTAAGCGAAATACTTTTAAAAGGCCCAATCGGAGAGGACAGAGATTAAGTGAAGCTGTATTAACGTAGTCTATCGCCAGTGTGAATCCTTACTCCCTTAATGCGCCATTATAAGGGTCTATCATTGCTTTCCACTTACATTGATTCTTTTATTGCGTAGCGAGTAATAAAGCCCGCCCAAGGACGTTCCACCGTCGTTTCGGTGGCATGTTGTCGAGGAGTAACAGTAGTGATAGCAGGAGTACTGAATAATGACAAAAATACTACACCAAAAGTAACTAGTTTTGAACGTACGTGTAAATTTGTTCTATATGTAAATGATATTTAATTTTTCTCCGCTAGTGATTGGCTGTAGGAAGTTGAGGGAGCAATCGCTATCGAGGACTGCCTTTTATTATATAGGATTTTCTACGGAACTATGAACTGAAATAAAACCGATATTTAGAGGATGTTAAGGTGATCGAATTTTTAAAACTCAACAGTGTGGGTAGTGGGGGTATACATTTGTAGAAACAGAAAGATCGTTTCATGTGATTCTCATGTTTTCGTGCCATGCAAACCCTACATAGGATAGCTTGTCTAGACTTTGTGGGGTCAATCATTGTAGTTTTATCTCGTTAGCTTTCCTGGGCTCAAAGAATAAAAACAGAGTCAGAAAAATTCTTGAAAATAAGAACTGAAAATTTTTCTATTTGGTGTCGATGATCTAGTGAGTTGATTTGCTCTACAATTTATAAAATCTAATTTATGCAAGGTACTATAGATCTTATTATTAAATTAGCCATTTAATTAAAAAAAAAAACAACGCACAACTAAAATTAGCAAGTTACCACACTGTTTTTGGCCTGCCAAAATCGGTTAACTTTTGTGTGTTGGTCGGCCTCCCCCCCCCCTCATCCCGCCGGGAATCATTCGTTATTAGTCATGCATGCCCTCTGGAAAGGGTTAAAAGCTTAAACCGAATTTACAAAATCTAGGAATAGTTTCTATTTACGCTCTCAAAAAAGTTTCATTCGTATTTTTATACACATACAGTGAAGCGAATGGTTGAAATAAATTGATTTATTACTTGAAACTAGATAGCAAGGATTAGTGAAAAATGTCAACATTCAGCCTCTGCTTCGCCCTACAATTGAGTCTGTAGTTGAGTCCTCTGATATTACCATAACTTACACGTGCTGTTCTCTGTTAGTAATTAATATGTTCCTTGGTCGAGGTAAGTACAGTATTGCTGATTAGATTTCTCATCAAGCAATTCCCTTATCGAATCAGATGAAATACAAGTTACAAATGTAAAGCATGGGAAAGAGTGTAACAAATAAAACAGCCTCAGCTAGTTTGAGTTAAATGGCAACGTTAATATTTTTAAAGCTCCCTTTTCATTAGCAAGCTTCTCTCCCTTTGTTGAAATAATGAACAATGGGAGACACAATGAGGTGATATAAGGAGCCGTCCATTAAAAAGACGTAATGCGATTTTGGCCGATTTTTACCCCCCCCCCGCTTCCCCCACGTCACACTTCGTCAAAAAGCTTAGCCCACCCCCACTTCCAATATGATGCCAAAAAGCCTTGCCTTACCCCCCCCCCCCCCCACACACACACAAAAGCCCGTATTTTCTGATTGAAAAATAGCATGTTGCAAATTACATTTGTGTCATTTAAATGTGTATTAATTGTAAGTCTGCATTCTAATATCGTAACACGTGTGAAGCCACTAAAAACGTCAGTAAATAACTTTCAAGCAATCAAATATTTAAGTGGAATCTTATTTAACGTTGCGCATCAACCCCCTCGTCACACATTGTCGCAAATGCGTGACCCCCCCCCCCAGGACGCCCCCCTAAAGCCAGCTGTGCATTTATTTGGGCTCTATTGGGTAAATTTGAGTGTAATTGAAAAAGGAACTCAAATAAGTTTATAGGAATGAACCTTTATTTTGTCTCGATGGAAGCCCATTTTTCTTTCATTAGAGTCAACGCCTATCTTAATATTTTTGCGTTTATTTAAACAGTAGCAAAGTCATTTCCCACATTTTAACTCATACACGTAACACGTACTTTCTATCCTCAACTAAATGAGTATGGTAACTTGTATACTGTGACTGGTGGTAGTTCGCGTGTGCACCCCGGTACACAATTCTAGCAATTAACGATGTGTAAATAAGGACACATGAGGTGGTTGGGGGGTGGTAATGCCGCTTGCTCTGCAGTAATTTTGACGATTGTGGATCATTGTGGACGAGTCTCCGACAGCGTGTCGATTTACATCATACTTTGACTTCTTGGTCTGGGACGGTCAAGTCATAAAATCCGTGACCATTGAATCAAGTGGCATCGTCTCACTGGCTCGGGGGATGGGCAGGGTCTACGGCGTCACAGCCACGCCCATAATTCGTGGGAGAGCTGCTCTTGTGGGCGGACAGAAAAGATGTGAGTTTTCACACTTGTGTTTCCTGGTTACAAGACTACCATTCAAACAGGTTTAAAACTGTTTACCTCAGGCATTTGATGGGTATGCTTTTACAACGGCGGCCTCTCAAGTACTTTATTTTAAAAAAAAAATAATAAAAAATTTACCTCCCCCCTCCCGTGTTGTAAGCTACGATTATTTATATTTTATAAATCGTCCATTTTATTTTGAAATTAACCTAAGAACATGGAGATAGAAGCCGGGTGAAGGTTGACTTTAAATTTTCAAACATTTCTCTAAGGATAGCTTGCCAAGAGTTGAAACTGTATCAGCCATCAATATCTACACCTGTCATGTTAAAAAAGCCCGGGGTCCACACCGTCTGGTTGTGGTGATGAGTAATAAGTCCACCAGGCGTTAGGTTCAGAAGTTCGTTATTGGTTAACGCCCACCTGGCTCATCTGCTATTGTCTTAAGCCTTGAGCTTGTTCAATTTTAGCGGGAAGCGACTCATTGTTGAAGCATGAACTATCGATTGAAGGTGAACTCATCGGCTCATTCCTAAAGTATTTGCCTGGTCAGTTTTCGTTTGATCATTTCGTGTGATAATTTACTTCATATTGACTATCCCCCCCCTCCAAACGTGTGGTATTTGTAAACATAGCTTCAAAGCCCCACCCCCGGTTCTTAAATGTAATGTGTTTATATGACTTGGAGGGAAGTGATTCTGTTCAAGAGAAATCTGGTAAGACGCACATACCATGCGTGGCACGATGGTGGAGAAAGAACATCATCATGTCGTAGTCTCAAACTTTCATCAGTGGTATCGTCGTTGGCGTGGGGACAGATGTCAAGATTTCCGCCCCTAATGCAGTGTCATCGCTGGGGGCATTTGTCGTCGCCCCTCCCAGTCACTGGGATGTAATCCGGATGAGACTTGTAGTCACTATTTAAAGACCTGCATTACCGAAATGCGTTGTTGGACAGGCATAATGATCGTAACCTGATACATGATGACCAATCTAGCAACTGCAATCAGGACCCATCAGTAGTTGATGACTAATGTTATACGTATAACTGAAGGACTTTGACGTCTGCAACTTTCAGCCTCAGTCTCGACGTTTTAATTTGTGACAGTTACAGCCCGAAGCCTGCAGGGCGAAACTACTGTTGGAAACATTGAAAGTTTACCTGTGTATGACCTATATTCAAGCTGAGCTGATAAAGGGAAGAGAAATACAACCCCCACAGGTGTACGTGTCTGTTTTGATGAAGTGCTGCAACACAACACACAGCAGCACGCTCTGACACTGCAACGCAACACACCGCAGCAGCAAGCGCTTACATTGCTTCACAACACATTGATGCAGCGCGTGCTTACATTGCTACATACTGACGTACTCACGCATAACCTGACCATACATTATTTACATGATTTTCTCTCAGGCAGCGATTCTTTACCTGTCAGCTATGTGGCTACACCTGAAAATGGGACGGGGGGATGCGATGGGGGTATTCCTGCCTCTGAATTAACATTATCTGTACGTCTTTGACACTGGATGCTGTTGTAATTTAGGTATTTATTCTTCTGAACATTGACCTCTTCAAGTTGGGTTAATATTTATCAGCATTCCACCACCACTATTCTTCTAATTAATGAAGATGACGATATATGAGAACTGGTAACTATGGAGTTTTTGATGCAGTATGCAGTAGGCCTTTTTAGTAATTCCCTCCTCCTTTGAGTAGCCCCTCCCCCCCTTATTTAAGTAGGCCTCGCTTGAGGAATACCCCCCCCCTCTCCCGTTTCCACTGAATAGGTTTGAAGAGATAGAGGCACATGTATTGATCGTATTGTCATAGGAATTTCATTTAAGGTTTGACCTTCCAGTGGTTTGTTCCCTTGTATATCTCAAGACCTGACAACATAACGTCTACAGTTCCACAGCCCTTACCTTCTTGTACTGGAGTTCCTCCACAAATCTCTTTCAGTACTCTCACCCACCTTGTCATGTTTGCTCCTATCTGGCATTCTGCCCCCCTGACAAATAATTAAGAGCATCATGTTTTGGCGCCTGTACGATTTGCTGATTCAGCATTCTTTCCATTTCCTTCCCTGCCTATTGGTTCCAACTGTTGGTGCTTGATGTAAGTAACAAGGAAATTTATCACATGGCTGCACATCAGTCAAAGTTTCAGAATGGTACCTAATGGGGGTTTTGAATTTTTAATAATACCTGTATCACTTGAGTAGATGAAGTTTATGAAGAAGGGGCAGTTATCAGACATACACTGAGTTAAATCTGAGATCAAGCACTTTAGTGTCTTATCACCTAAATATCTTTTGTTGCTCTAATATGGTTCCCCATTAGGGTACTTCCTTACTAACTGTAATGACTTACCACAAACTGTTTCTCTCACTGGTTGTAAATACAAACGTCTTTGTATACTCCTTAATTCTTAACTGTAATGACTTACCACAAACTATTTCACTCATGAGTTGTATATACCAAAGTCTTTGTATACTCCTTAATTCTTAAGGGTAATGACTTACCACAAATTGTTTCACTCATGGGTTGTATATACCAAAGTCTTTGTATACTCCTTAATTCTTAAGGGTAATGACTTACCACAAACTATTTCAATCAGGGTTGTATATACCAAAGTCTTTGTATACTCCCTAATTCTTAACTGTAATGACTTACCACAAACTATTTCTCTCATGGGTTATAAATATCAAAAGTCTTTGTATACTCTTGATTCTTAACTGTAATGACTTATCATGTCACAAAGCACATTCATTTCATGAGGCATACATCCCTAGTTAATGTGGTAGTCTTGAAGCACAATGGCCCTAGCTCCTCAATTATTATTTAAATTAAAACAGCCAACACCAGTCTATATCCCTCTCACCACCTGCTGTGCTATGTTAACAGGTGATTCAATGCAGTTGTTGGTTGAGTGGCCTAATCATTCAATGAGACCACAGTAATAATTTAATCTGCTCAATATTGATGCTGAGTGTAAAATAAAACATTGTTTCTTGTGTACGAATGAGTTGATTTTTTTGTTTGTGGTCAGAACTATAAACTTAATTACTGAAAGATTTTCAAGTTAATTTAATTAGAATCATACAGCAGAATTGTTGCCACAAATTTGTTTTGGCATTATACCAAATCTGCTTTTATTACATGATAAATGAATTCTATGACTTCCCATATTAATTCTATATTAAGTTTTATAAAAAAAAAAAAAAAAAGAAATTCCTATTTGATTTATCTAATTAAGCTTTTCATTATCTAACCATTAAGATTACATAGATAACAAAGTAATATTTTAATTTTTTTTTGTGCTTCATTATTTGACTTTTTTGGGTGGTTACTTTCTATTGACAAAAACAAAATACTTTAGCTTCAAATGTATTATTCTGTTTGGTAATGCTGAATACATTTCTATCCCTTAAACAGCTGATTAGGCCAGAGGAGATGACCAACCCCAAGGTCGATGACCTCAGTATGATGACCTATCTGTCCCAGTTCCCCAATGCCAAGCTAAAGCCTGGGGCCCCCGTCAGACCCCGTCTCAACCCAGCACGTGTCCGTGCTTACGGCCCTGGTATTGAGCCCACTGGCAACCAGGTTGGGGCCCCGGCCCGCTTTACTGTGGAGACCTTCAGTGCTGGCAAGGGATCCGTGGAGATCATTGTCCTGAACCCCAAAGGGGTCAAAGAGAACGTACGATATTTTAATTAATAAAAAATATGAAATCTTTGCAATAATACTTGTATTTAAAAATGAATACAATCTCTTACAATTCAATTTTAAAATGAATAAAAAGCTGTTAAATTTACAAGGTATAAAGTACAATTTCATGGGTAGTTTATACTATATTACCAATTCAGATATTAAATTTTGTTGCATGCAAGATAAATGTATATTTATATATCTTATATCTTCTATCAGGTTGAGGTAGTTTTCAACAATGACAAAAACATGACTTACTCCTGTGCCTATGTGCCCACGATGGAAGGAGCTTACAGGGTAAATATTGACAAAACATCTTGTAAAAATTCACATTTACTTTTTTTTTTTTTTTTTTTTTAAAATTTCGCTTGAATGTACATTGTTTCCATTTTGTGTTGAAGTTTTTGACCTTTATACTTATTCAAATTGACTTTTAACATTTAAAAAAAAAATTCTCTTAGAGATTTATTTTTAAGGCCTTAAACAATTTATGTTGTGTCACTTAAAACCATGTGTCATGCTCAGGTGATCATCAAGTTCAGTAACAAGGAGATCCCCAAGTCACCATACACTGTCCAGGTGGAGGGGGCTGCTGGTGACCCAAGCAAGGTCACTGCTGCTGGACCTGGCATTGAGAAGACTGGAAATGTTGCTGGGAAGAAGACCTACTTTGAGGTCTACACACAATGTAAGTGTTGTGTTGCCAAAGTTATAAATATCTAGATAGATATTAACTAAATATTTAAACCGTTCTCTTGTATCTGATGACTGACTTTGTAGAATGAGTAAGGCTTGGAAAATGGGGTGTTCTTCAAAATTTACTTTAAAGGATATTAAAAATTGCTAAGAGCCATAATATGTGGGGGGGGGGGGGGTTTAATGAAAGGGATTTCAATTTGTTCTGCTTTACCAATATTGCTGAAAATAAACTTAATTGTTAAACATCATTGATACAAACTTTTGAAATGAAATAATCAGTTATTGTTTACTTTTAGAAAAATCTTTGTCTACCTTTGTCTGGACTTCTTAACATATTAATTAACTGATATTCATAATTTGTAGAAAAACAATTTTTTTCTTGGGGATATATTGTAGATCACCAAATTATATTGATGTCTCTATCTAAAGCAAAATATTTCAAAGATGTCATACAAATTAGTACTACTGATTGAATTTATTTTCTGTACCTTTTTGTTGTAATGTAAAAATTAAGCAATGCTTGATCTCAGGTTCTTTGGCTCATTAATCACAAACATTTCAGTTAAAAGTTTATTATAACCAATAAGTGGAACTTTTATTGTAATGTAATATGTATTTATATGACATTTTGGTAATACAATTCATTGTAACAACTCTCCCACCTCATTTAGCCGCTGGCAAAGGAACAATTGATGTTGCCATCCTGGATCCACACGGCCACAAGGACAAAGTGCGTCCAGCCATCAGTCCTGTTGTTGGGAAGGAAGGTACCTACTTGGTTGAGTACACTGCCATGGAACCTGGCCTCCACTCGGTCAATGTTTTCTTCTCTGGACAACAAATACCTGGAAGTCCATATGGCGTTAATGTTGCCCCAGGTAGGTTATTCATTGATTTTTGGTCTAAATTAGTGATCATTTATTTGATTTGTAGTGATGTTCTGAAGAGGCATTTTTGCAACACCATTGAGAGACATAAGTTTCAACATATCATCTTTAAATAGTGGGGAATTTTGTTTTAAATTTGAAATTCACATTTTTCAGGGAAAATAAAGCATACATTTTAATATTTCTTTAAGTTATAAGAAAGAAAGTAAACTAAACAAATAAAACATTTTTAGCCTAAAACCAAACATTTCAGTTGGACTTTCTCAAACATAAGACACGGACAAAGATGTAATATTAAAATAAAATATGATGTGTCTCTCACTCCGGTTGAAAAATGCTGCTCCAGAAATTAGTTTAGTTACATTTCAATGCCATTTTTAAAATTTTTATTTTTTAAATAGAAAAGCTTTTATTTTACATTTTGGTCAAAAGAGCAAAGTGGCCTTCTGAATTTGATCTATTCCTAAATAACATTGTGATTTTGGGTTAACTACATTTTATTATAGCAAAATTATCCTGATTTTTTAAACATAGAATAAATAAATAAAAAATCCAATTAATGCATGAAGCATGCCCTAAATTATAAATGGTATTACACAACTCTTCATGCAAAGAAATTTATACCTGAGGCCTTTTTGCTTTTTTTGAAAGGTGCACTTTTTGTTGTTGTATTTAATATTATTATTTATTTGTTAGAACACAGACTCTACTATTAGTGGTTGAGATACATAATTATTAACACCACTTCTCATATTTTTGCACATAATAAACAAACAAAAGTTTGAATAATTACAAAGGGGGATAATTCATATAAATTATTTTAATGAAGAGCTGAAATCCAATTTTTGTTTCCCTACAATTTATAAGTAATCCATTATTCGATTCCAAATTTAAAACAGAAGCAAGAAACTTTCTATTTTTTTGTTGTTATGGTCACAATAATCAATGATAATAAATAAATAAATGATCATAAAGAAAATTTTTAATTTTATGTCTAATCCAAATCACTAACTTGGAAGGTTTTTTTTCAAGATGAATGGGTTTTACAAATACTATCATTATTTTACACGTATAACTCCATACTTGGAATGCGTTCATATTAGATATTGGGTTGTTTTGAGTCACATGTTCAGTCACTAGTTTTGCACTGCTGCACAAAATATATCAAGTATGAAACACACCCTTATTCATGCATGTAAATAATTACACAGTCAGAAAAAAATAGCCCTTTGAAATAGATTTTTATCCAATTTTTTAAAATTTATTTCTACTGTGCAGCAGGACCCACAAGTTTTGAATAAATAATGTAGCTTGATTAATATTTTTATCGGAATCTTTTAAAATACTTTTTTTGTGCATGTTTAGAGTTGATCTATTTTTAATTTCTTAAATCAACCATATCACTGCTTGTGAATAGCTGAATTTCATCATTTATTTTATTTTCACCATTTTTTTATGTGTCACCAGCCAAGAGTAAGTAGAGTTTACCACAGTTTAACACAGACGTGCATTGTGACTGACAATTCATTCAGCCACTTTAATTGCTTGCAGGGTTGATAACAATTCATGACTAGTTTTTCTGTCTCACTCATGGAATGATTTAATATGCTTGTTTAATAAAGATAATTCATTTTTTTGTTTGTTATTACAGATTTATTTTCTTATTGATTAAATTTATTCAGACACTTCTTGATGCATGTGTTGATTTGCATTCCTGACATAAAACATTTCATTTCATTTTGGTATTTTCAGAGTAGAATGTCTATCTGTTACACTCTACTTGTGTTTGTTTTTTCCATAAGACACAACAGACATAATGTTAACATAATTTTGAGTGTATTGTGTAATGTTTTTTTTGTGTTTTTTTGTTTTTGTTTTGTTTCATAATTTAAAAAAAAAACAACAACTTTTTTTTTCTTTCAGATATTGGTATGTTAAAATATTTTTAGTTTGCCATGAACACATCAACCATAACTTATAGCATATTATTTAGTGCCTAAGAATTTTCTGTCATAAAATTATTTTCTTTTATATCTTTTCTTTTAAAATAATATTTAAAATTGAAAAAAAAATATACCCGCATCAGGTTAAAAATAACAAGAAGCACATCTATTGAATGTATTCTTCATATCAAAAACTTAACTCATCTCTATTATTCCTTTGTCTGTGTGTCATTTTCATTTGCCCGATTGCCTATGGCTCACTTTCACTTTTTATACCCCATTATCCATGTCACCTTGCTTTTTTCCCTGTACAACAAAAATGTGCATGGATCTAACAGCAGAGAGAGAAATGTTAAATTTCCCACAATTTTTACAATTGAATTAAAATCCTCACTAACTTTTAACCTATACCCCTGACTTTTCCATCATTCAATTATTTAATCAAGAAAAGTATTGTCAGTTTCTTGCCTGTGACTGCCTCTTATTCCAATTTTTTAAGCTTTTGATTGTGTCACCCAATTTTCATAGAAGTTCTTCCCTCCCAAAAACATTTTTATTAAAAAATAAAAAAAAACATTTGCTAACATATTTTGCCTTCATTTTAACAAATTTCTTCACAATTTCTCTGTTATATGTGCAAATTGTTAATAAGTATTTATATAATTTTAAGATAATTTTCAAATTTGTAACAAGTGTTAGATAAATATTGCTAAATATCTTTTATCTCAAGTAGCATTAAACTTTAAAAAACAAAAACAAAAAACATTTTAGACTTAAAAATAAGATTTTATAAGAATTCTTAATTCATTAAAAAATTGAAAACTTTTTTACATTCCATTGAAGTAAATCATTTGCAGCAAATTCTTATCGAGACAAAATTTTGAAACTTAGTAATGTTTAAACACAATTTACATGAGTATTTCTCAATCATCTGTATTTTACCTTAATATTTAATTAAAACATATCTGTTATTTCCCATGGTTACATTATTTAAAGGATAGAATTATGTCACATTTGTTTGAACATTAAAAACAGACCTAATAACACTGGAAGGAATGGCAGTTGTTAACATTTGATAAAACAGACCTAATAACACTGGGAGGAATGGCAGTTGTTAACATTTGATAAAACAGATCATTAACATTAAAGCAGGAGATATATCCAGATGCAATTATCTCATTTAGTAATAAATTAAAGTGACCTATTTAAAAAATTAAAATAAAATTGGTCTTTGGAGACCACCTATTGTTTATAAAAAATTAATTTACTGGTGTTAAAGTACAGAATCACAAGTTGTGCCTTTAACCATCATTTAATTGTTTAGCAATCATATCTGTATTCATTAGTTTTAATATATTTAGTTCAATAAAGGCCATAGCATGTGTGTTTGTTTACAGTAGCTTAGTGATTCACTTAAATTGTATCACATTCATTTTGCTGTAGATCTCATGTTAGAGTTAAACACTAAGGACATGATTTTTGCTTTTAACTTTTTTTCTGCATTGTATACAAATAATCAGATATAGAATGTCCTAAATGAGTAAAAACCAAAGTTTCATATCTGTCTTATTATATCTTACCCTCAGCATCCAATGCTAAAGCCTGCTATGCCACAGGCCGTGGTATCCAGCCAAGAGGCATCCGGGTCAAAGACCAGGCTGTCTTTTATGTCCACACCAAAGGTGCAGGGGATGGAGAGGTAGCTGTGCAGATCTTTGGGCCAGGTCAGTTGAGAATGTTTGATCCTGTTTTAAAGAATTTTGTTGTTGGAAATTAATTTGAAGACTATTTAGCACTTCAGTTAATTTTAAAGGCAGGTTAAAGCAATATAAATCACTATTCTTTAAAAAAAAATTATATTTGAAAACTGGTTTTTAAAAACATTTCTGAAGTATATTCATTTCCAAAAACCATGTAACTCAAATTTTGCAAAAATTTAAGTATTACTAGTGACTTATTTAACTTTATCTATTTTAAAATGCAATTTATTTTGTGTTTTAATTGATAGCATTTGATAAATTTTGACTTTATCACTAGAATTCAGGGCTGTAAAATTACTTTAATATATTGAGACCATATTATATCAATATTAATATTTAAAAATTTTTAAAAATAAACTGTAAAGAGCTAAAGGTGGCCATTTTAAATTTGCTTAGTCTAAATAAAAGTGTCATTAATTACATTTTTAGAGAGCTATATTACAATATTACAAATTATCTATTTACAAACAGTGTAAACATCATAACTATATGATTTTAACAAATGGTATCTGTTTACAGGTGGAGTTGAAGAGAAATGCCAGATTAAGAAAGTACCTGGAGATGAAGGCGTGTATGAATGTGTTTACCTGCCATCCAAGCCTGGCAACTACATCATCAATGTCACCTTTGGTGACCAACACATCAGCAAGTCTCCCTTTAAGGTCAGCCTTGAACAAGCCATTTTCTTATTTCAACACACATAACTAGTCAAACTATGAGTGCTAGTAATTACTGGTCGCACCAGGGGGAAGTAACAAAACCAAACCATGACTGCTAGTAATTACTGGTCTCACCAGGGGGAAGTAACCAAACCAAACATGACTGCTAGTAAAAACTGGTCTCTCAAAGGGGAAGTAACCAAACCATGACTGCTAGTAATAACTGGTCTCACAAGGGGCGAGGCAATGCATGGTTTCTTATCGATGGAATTACTTGACCAAACATTGAAGTATTTTTTTTTACAAATGTCCATTTGTTATACCCTGGTTTACACAACAAATATATTACATCATGTTACAATTTCCTTAAAGCTAACGAAAATATTACACAGCTAATGAGCTTCCTGTGTTTTTTATGAATCTCAGTTACTTAAAGTTTATGTGTGTCATTTTGGGAGCATTAGTTAAATTACTTGCTGCCGTGTGATTGATGTTTTGTTTATTTAATAGTCATCTAACAAACATAGAATTCTTTAGGACAACTTCTCATTTGGTAATCAGTGGCAAAAGATGTCACATTTTAAAGTTATTTATAAAATCTAAAAATGTTGGAATTTAAGCTTAGCCTAAAGATTGTTTGAAAGATTTTAATCAATTTTTTTTTATTGAATTGTTATAAATTTTTTATAGTCTATTTTGGTGGGGTCATAAATGTCATAGCCTTAAATAATTTCAGTAAATAGTTGACAATGTAATTAAAACACGGCAAAGAAAGCTCAATAATATTGTCCTTCTTACTGTCAGTAAGTTGTCAGAAATTTAATTAAAACACACCAAAGAAAGCTCTTCTGGTCTAAATGGTTTTGTCATTGTGACAGGTCGAGGTAGGACCATTCTGGAACACCAAGATCAGAGCCTACGGACCAGGTCTTGAAGGGGGTGTGGTCAACCAGCCAGCAGTCTTCACTGTGGAGACTAATGGCGAAGCTGGTGCTCTAGGTATGTATAGGAGATACAAAGTCCTGTTTATACATTAACGCAAACATATATCGTATAAAACAGTTTGAAAGATTGTAGGTTATTGGGGTATTGGAGAGAGCACCTGTACAGCAGTGCTACTCAACGTGGTGGTCCACTGACTGATGCCGTTCTGTGGGCCATCCGCTGCCGGTCTTCAGAAGTTATCAATAAAGGACATAAAAATATAATTATAATCCTCCATTTACCACCATTAATACTAACACTAGAGTATGTCAATTTGAAACAAATAAAATTTCACTATCATGTCAGTACAGGGAAAATAGTGCACTGGTCCCTGGTGCAATGGAAAAATTTCTGCTGGTCTGCCATAACTTTTTAAAAAATTGGAGAAGCACTGCTGCACAGTAAAATAGTCACATTTAAAAAAAAATATTTTAAGCCTTAATTTTAATTTGATTATATTTGGAATATTTAAAAAGTTATTTCTTTACAGGGAATCTCATGGCAGTGACATTAATATTTATCATTCATTTTTTGATTTGCCCTCACAGGATTCTCCATTGAAGGACCCTCCCAGGCTAAGATTGACTGCAAGGACAACGGTGATGGCTCAGCAGATGTGACCTACTGGCCAACCCAGGCTGGAGAGTACGCTGTCCACATTTTATGTAATGACCAGGACATTCCCAACTCTCCCTACATGGCCAACATCATCCCTGCTCAGGCATACAATGCTGGCAAGGTTGGTCCCTAACTTGGGCACACTTACTTATCATGTTAAGATATAAGCTCAAGTCACTAATATATACAATCATTGATGCTATTATTTTATTTGTTACTTACTTTAGAAAGCTGTTAACACTTATAGTGCTAGTATTACAATTTGTTGATACAATTCTTATTTTGACTGTTTTACACATACACATTAGCCGTTACTGATATTTTTAAAAAAATCTTTACTCTGCCTAAATACATACTGTATTTTCACGCACATTCCCCACGGGTTATACCAGATTTTACAAACCCCGCAGCCCCCCTGTGGAGTATCTCTGTTCGGGGGGTATCTGAAATTTTTACTGAATAATACATCAATGGAGCATCAACTTACATGCTAATTAATATATACTAGAGATAACTGTAAATAAAAATACTCAATATTAAACTACAAACAAATACTATTACAGTATCTTGGTAGCAACTATTATTAAATTTTATTTATATTATGCGTGTCTCCTGGGTTAACCTTGGAATCTAATAGTCCCTTTTAAACCGGTTTGGAAAATGTTTTAGTTCATGTCGTAAATCAAATGCTTTGTATAATGACTGCAGTTGTCTGATGGTACCAGTATACCGGAAGAAATAGTGCACTGCACACTTGTTTACATTTAGCTAATCGAATAAAATTACAAATTTATACAATTTAAATTATTAATACATTGTTTTTATAATTTTATAAATATTTAAAATATTTTTATTAAAACAAACAATTACTCTTTAAGTAATAAGCGATATTTTTGTGTGCATGGTATTGATAGAGTTGTGAAAATATAGTACGGTAAGTACAGTACATCTCCTAGAGTGGTTCAGCGTGATACGACTTCTCAAATGTGGTGGGATAGTGCAGGGTATAAGCGTGGGCGGGTTATACCACAATTTTTTACAGGATCTAAAAATTCTGCATGTGCAGGGAATGTGCCTGTAATTATGGTATATCATTTGTTGATATAATTTTTAAAAAATTAAAACACTAGAAGTAATCCAACTTTTATAATATGTTCTTATAGTTGAATCACTGCTAAAAAATCTGTTAATGTGTATGCATCCAGGTCATCGCCAAAGGCCCAGGTCTTGAGAAGACAGGCGTCCAAGCCAACAAGTGGGCAGAGTTCACTGTTGACACCCGTGCTGCAGGCAAAGCTCCCCTCCTCATCAGCTGTATGGATGTTGATTACAAACCTGTGGAAGTCCAGGTATGAGCTGAGTCTGGAACTCTCAACGTTAATATTAGAATGGAACTAAGGCCATTGGCCAACCTCAACCTACAATGTGGTATAGCAAATAACATTATACTATTAAATATATAGTAATATATATAGTATTATAAATGACAAATAAATTCGACAGTTCTCAAAATTAAGTTAAATGATTTTAACAAAATGGGGTGAGAGTACAATCAGGCATATAGATAAGTAGATAGATGTCATACAAACAAGGTATGTAGGAGCCTGACAAAATGGGGTGAGACTACAATCAGGTTTATAGATAAGTAGATAGATGTCATACAAACAGGGTATGTAGGAGCCTGACAAAATGGGGTGATACTACAATCAGGCATATAGATAAGTAGATAGATGTCATACAAACAGGGTATGTAGGAGCCTAACAAAATGGGGTGAGACTACAATCAGGTTTATAGATAAGTAGATAGATGTCATACAAACAGGGTATGTAGGAGCCTGACAAAATGGGGTGAGACTACAATCAGGCTTATAGATGAGTAGATAGATGTCATACAAATAGGGTATGTAGGAGCCTGACAAAATGGGATGAGACTGAAATGAGGCTTATAGATAAGTAGATAGATGTCATACAAACAAGGTATGTAGGAGCCTGACAAGACGTCACATTTTTTAGGGACATCTTGTCGGGCTCCTACATACCAAGTTTCTATAACATCTATCTAAATGATTTGAAGTGTAGTAAATGTACAATTTCAAACAGACCAATTGGTAATGAAGTTAACTGAAGAATCACAAGACTGTTTTGAGGTATCCACTAGTATTAAAAAAATAACAACCTTTGTTATTTAATTACCAGGTCAAGGACAATGGCAATGGCACTTACAACTGCCGCTATCAACCCACGAGAAATGTCAAGCACACAGTAACCATAACTTTTGGTGGTGTCATGATCCCCAACGCACCTTTCAGAGTGAGAATTTCATTTATTTTGTTTTTACACATTTTTCTGCCTACACATTTTTTGATAGACATTTTTTCTTTAAAAGATGTAAAATTTAAAGTTTGAATGAAATTTAAAAAAATAAAAAGAAAATGTAATTGGTAATTAAAATTTTGATGTTTGAAGAAACTTTAAAAATCAACGTGCAATTAATTTTGTTGAATTGGATTATTATTAGGTGTACGTGTCCGAACCCAGCAACCCATCCAAGGTCAAGGTTCATGGTCCAGGAGTTGAGAAGGGCGTCAAGACGTTCAGCCCGACCTACTTTATTGTGGACTGCAAAGAAGCTGGACCAGGTAAAGTCTAGCGGTTGTAAAGAAATTTCTGGCTGGAATAAACTTCATTAAGAAAGTAGGCCATAAATTGTTTCTTGTGCAGAACAAAATAAATGTATGGCTTCTTTCACACTTGTGTCCAGATGTGTTGAGGTTTATAAAAACCAATTTACCACCTTTCTCAGATGTCAAATTTTCTGTAGGTGATATTGCTGTTGGGGGGCTGATGTTAATTTCAGATGTCAAATTTTCTGTAGGTGGCATTGCTGTTGGGGGGCTGATGTTAATTTCAGATGTCAAATTTTCTGTGGGTGACGTTGCTGTTGAGGGGCTGATGTTAATCTCAGATGTCAAATTTTCTGTAGGTGACGTTGCTGTTGGCCTTACTGATGAACGTGGTGTTGATGTGCCAGTCAAGACCATTGACAACCAAGACGGCACATTCACTGTGGAGTACGAGCCCAAGAGCCCCGGCACGTACACAGTGCTTGTGTACTTTGCTGGCAAGGAAGTGCCACAGAGCCCCATCAAGGTCAAGGTTGAGCCCAACATTGACGTCAGCGAAATCAAAGTTGTTGGCTTGGAGCCAAGTAAGTTGTTCGAGTAACTGGAAAATTATTCAATTATTTGGTCTTAAGTATTGCTCTCGTCCTGTTATTAAAATTTTAAAAAAATATCTAAATGTTATATATCTTCAAAGTTATTGTGTCCTTAAAGCACATTAGTCTTTCAATGACTTTCTTATCCATTTGGGTTGGCTCACTTTTGTCCTGAAATATGACAGTCATTTTTTTTTTCAAACAAAGCTGTCATGAAATTTAAATCTAATCACAAACTCCCATCTAGTATCATATTCTGGAAGCTTGAGATTACTCTCTTAAAGCTTTGGCTAACACCTGGGCAACTTGCTCAATCTGCTGGGCAGTGTCATACACAGTGCCTACATGTAGGACTCTTTAGCCTCTCCGGATATGACCAGTCCGAGGCTGTGCAGCAAAGTCGATAGTCTCAGTTCCTGTTGTGGTCAAGCCTGCCAAATCAAACTCTTGACATAAGAGAGTCCCTCCCTATCTTGACTTAAATGCTGTTATCATGTGCATGTGTTTAATGAGCTGAACAGTCCTAGTTGTATGTAATGAGACAAGTCCAATCTTTTAGCCATCCCTATTGGTGTGCCAAGAGAAATTGGCATTATTTCAAGAGGACTGCCCAAAGCTGAGACAAAGGTGAAGATTGTCTCCCCTACCAACCAAGTCCTTGAGGTGCCCACCACGGTCACAGGGGATGGAGCCAAGGCCACTTTCGCCCTGCTGGAGCCTGGCCCTCACCAAGTACAGGTCACTTACGGGGGAGCACCAGTCCCAGATTCACCTTTCCGTGTCGATGCCATTCAAGGTCCACCAAAGGTCAAGGCTTATGGCCCTGGCCTGACCGCTGGTCAAGCCGCACAACCTGCTGTGTTCACTATTGATACCAGAGAGGAGAAATCTCCCGGGGGGCTCGGGTTGTCTGTGGAGGGGCCGGCAGAGTCACCAATACAATGTAAAGACAACAAGGATGGAACCTGCGAGGTCACTTACGTCCCACCTGTGCCTGGACCCTACAATGTCAACATCACTTATGGGGATCGACCCATCCCAGGCTCCCCATTCAAGGCCAACATCACTCCAGCCAAGCCCACTTTGGATGTCAGTGGCATCAAGGCTTACGGACCTGGCCTTAACCCTGCTGGTAAACACACCAAGGCATGATGGGAGATGTTAGCATCTTGTCGCCACACCAGGGCATGAGTTGATGTTAACACCTTGACCCCCCCCCCCCCACAAAAGACATGGCGACATTGGAATGATACATGTCTAACTCACCCCCTCCTCCCATCACTATAACAAATTTAACACATATTTCACCAGCTTGTTAAATATCTGCCTGTCATTATCACCACACATAAATATCTGCCTGTTATTATTGTCCAACATAACTAACATGTATAATTTAAACTTATAACTCCAGCTTTACTTGTAAGTTACAAAAATGCAAGTTTGCTTCCCATTTGTTAAAGTTTTTGGATGTTATTTATTGATTGAAAGATAAATTAATTGACGCTCAGTCTCCAGAGATTGCCATAAAGTGGATGTCATGACTCAGTCTTGCATGGCCATGAGACTTTAGACAATTTATTTTTTGACATCACACAGTTTTAGAATCCAACTTTTAGAATTAATCATAAATCCCAAAAATTGAAAGAGTGGAATGTTCTTTTATTAAATATATTTTAAGCTATGTTGATCCCAGAGCATTTAATATTAGTTTCTAACTTTTGCTCCAAAATAGCATAAATTATAATTTTTATATTAAAAAGTCAAGCATGATATTCTACTGTTCTTGAAATTGTTTTTTTCCACCTGCATTTTTCACAGCTTTTTTCTTTTCCATATGGAATCATTGTTTTTTTTCTAAAGCACCTATGTTTTTTAAAAACAACATAAGAAATTATATAACAGTTATTATTTTTTGGAAAAATGGATTGAACAATTCTTGCTGTAAACAAGATTCAAGTCATTTAAAAAATATTATTTTTTTAAAAATTTCATTAATATCACCTTAATTTTTACAAGAATTATAAACGATGCTTTCTTTTGATACATTTAAAGTAATATTTTAAATCAATTTCTCTCTACCTTGAAACAGGAGTGTACCTGGACTGCCCCAATGAGTTCACTGTTGATGCCAGATCTGTTTCTCCCACTGCCCAAGGCAAGGTCAGGGCCATCATTACCAGCCCAAGTGGCAAGAAGTATGAGACCTTGGTAAAGAATAACGGAGATGGAACATACAATGTACTATACACCCCTGTAGAGCAAGGTATAATCTTGATCTTACTGGGCTCTTAATTTATATTAGTAATCTATGGTTTATTTATCTTGTAGTTTTTTTATTAATGATAGCAAAATTTTGCGTAAAGTAAACAATATGAAAATTAAAATTTAATTGTAAGAATTTTAAAAAATTTATTAACTTTAAAGTCCAACAAGGTTTTTGTTAAACTTCCGCCTCAGTCCCTTAAGGATTTTCCCATTTTGTGATCAACTGGTTATGAAATTTAAAAATTGCTGAAAATGTATTTATATTATTATAGTCATACTGACCTCATCTTTTGTGTATCCAAGAGACTGTCTTGAGTTTAAAACTATTTTTACCTGTAGTTTAGTACTATTATTTTTATAATAAAGTTTAGCAAATTCGCATCTTCAAAAAAAAAAAAACCCTTAAAAACTACCAAAAAACTTCGTGACCGAGTGATAACACTGGCGAGGGAAACGGCTGCCATTGCTGGAAGTTGAATACATCTTATTTCACGCACTGAAGAGTTTTTACTTTCTGTATTTTCATTTCTAAAGAGAGTTCAATCGAGGTGCGCTTTACCACGCTTTGGTAATAGAGACTAGGCTTTACCCCACTTTGTCAATTTAAACATTAATTCATTAAATACTACATTAATAAAAATAAATCAGTTGCTTATTTTAATATTCAAGCAATAATCATTAAAGATAATATTTAAAAATCCTTGTTTGAATTGCATCAATTATCTTCCTCAACCCTTTAGGACCACAAAAGATTGATGTGACATATGAAGATCTTCCCATCCCTGAAAGCCCACTGTCGGTCAATGCTGTACCTGGCTTTGATGCTAATAAAGTTAAAGCTTATGGACCAGGTAAGACTTAACAACCAAGCAAATCTTATCTTAGATATACAGACGCTCCTTCTATGCAGAAGATAATTGCGTCCACAGACCATGAGAGATGATCTGTTGGCAAGTGATGCAGCGGTCACAGGCCACGGCTATATGGGTTCCACTCATTACTCAGCCGTCTAACTATTGTCTTGTTAGGTATCCATTTGGAGCTGGGTGACTCGGGGACTCCTCAGGCCCCGGGAACAAATCCTCGTCTTCGCGTGGATTCGAACTCGTGACCATCGGTATGACAGTCGAGTGCGCTACCACTCGACCACCGCGTCTAAATAACATGAAATAAAATTTTATAGTTGGTTCAGAGCCATTAAGTTATAAGTAATTACTTGATCTATTATAGTTGGCTGTCCAGACTGCTTCTTTTATGCAGAACAAATTTGCAATCAATCTTTATAAAATGTGCTGTTTTTAAAATTTTTGTCAACAAGCTTTTTAGTAGGAACTTTAAATCTGTAACACGATTAATTCTTTCAAGCCTTTTAAACAAATAGAAAATATGTTGACTTTGTAGTACAATTTTGTATTAATATCTTAAAAAATTTTAATTTATTTTTTAAAGGGAATAAAATGACGTCTATTTCTGGACAATTAATTATTTAGTACATTTATTTGTAACAGTTTAAAAAATGTTTGCAACAATCTCCAGGTCTGGAAGGAGGCATTACAGACCAGCCTGCAGTGTTCACTGTTGACATGAAAGGCGCAGGCAAAGGTGGTCTTGGACTGGGCATCGAGGGACCAGTGGAGACCCCCATGCAATGCCAGGATAATCACGATGGAACATGCCAGGTTGTCTACCAACCCACCAAGGCCGGGCCTTACGAGATTGCTGTCAAGTTCAACGACAAGCATGTACCAGGTCGGTTAAACAGATTTTGTTTGAACCAAATTTAATTGTTGCAGTCTTTTGTTTTTGTATCTTTTGAAGCCAAGAAAAATATTCAAATCTTTTCTTTATTGAAGAGGCTATTGAAGATCAAATTAAAAGCATTTTTTTTTCAAAGTGTTGTTTCCAGGAAGTAAATGATTTTTAAAATATTATTAAGTATTATCTGTGGTGGTAGGTTTTAAAAATATATTTTCCAATTAGTTTCAGAGTTTACTATAAAATAAATGCATAGTAGGAATAGCATAGCTAGACCTAATAGCAATGATTTCCCATGACCTCTATCAGGTAGCCCGTTCCGTGTGGACATCAAGAACCCAGTGAACCCAGCCAAGGTCAAGGTCTACGGCCCAGGTCTTGACAGCGCTTACGTGAAGGCAGGCGCCCCAGCCATCTTCACTGTGGACACAACCGAAGCAGGGGAGGCACCACTTGAGGTCACCTACACTGACAAGACTGGTAAGGCTTAGCTCTGCTATGCAACACTAGCTTACATACAGAGTATGGAGAAGAGAGATTTGAGCTAATTATTTCTGAAATATTGACTTTGATAAAAACTGTTACACTATTCAACATTTACTTACATAAAGAGAATGGAGAAGAAAGATTAGAGCTAATTATTTCTGAAATATTGACATTGATGAAAACTGTTAAATAAAATAAATACTTCAAATATTTTGAAGCAGTAAGCAGTTTCAATGATAACATTGGGTAAATTTTTAGTATATGTAAAAAAAAAAATAATAATAATTTTTTTCACACTTCCGCTTAACCCTTTCTAACATTATCCAACATGATATTATAGTAAACCTTCAGAATTCACTAAGTATCAATGCCTTGAAATATCAATAGGAGTGATTTGGTAGACAATGTTATTAAAAACTGAATCAGAGCACTGGATACCTTTTTTTTTCAGGTGTGAAGAGGCCAGCTGAAATTGTTCCAGTGGACGATGGCGTGTACCAGGTGACCTACGTCCCAACTGCCGAAGGACCATGCCAGGTGGATGTCAAGTATGCCAACCAGCATGTACCAGAGAGTCCATTCAGGGTCAACGCCCAGCCTGGTGTAGATGCCAGCAAGGTCAAGGTTACAGGCCCAGGAGTCAGCGGCACCACGCCTGCCAGTTTGCCCGCTGCCTTCAAGGTGGACACACGTGCTGCTGGTGATGCTGACCTTGAAGTGTTCGTTAAGGTCGGTGGAGTCTCTGTTGCCTTCCATCTATATCTTTTATATAACTCAATTTAACGTTTATTGCCCCAAAGCGTGTTAACACGTCTGTAATGCCAAAGCGCAGTAATGCACGCCTTGATAGAACTCTCTTTAGAAACAAAATCACAGAAAGTAAATACTCTTCAGTGCGTGAAAGATGACTTATTTGACTTCCGGCAATGGTGGCCTTTTCCCTCACTAGTGTTATTGCTCGATTCCCGAAGTTTTTTGTAGTTTTAACGGGTTTTTTTTTTTGAAGATGTGATTTTGCTATACTTTATTATAAAAATAATAGTTCTAAACTACAGGTAAAAATAGTTTTAAAGTCAAGATTGTCTTTTGGTTATGTAAAATAACTATTCTTATTTTAAAAAATGAAGTTAGTATGACAAAAATAACATAAATACATTTTACGCAATTTTGTTAAATTTCAAAAACAGTTGAATGCAATATGGGGATTCCTTACGGGATTGAGGGGGAAGTTTTGCAAAAGTCTTTTGGGGCATTAAACGTTAAACAAACTTCAAAAGTAAATGATTAGATTTTTAAAAAGTTTTTAAAAAATTAAATTTTGAATAGATTTTAATCAATACTGAGTTAACCCCAATTTTTTTCTATTATAAATAAAATTAGCAGAAGGCTATTCATAAGTATAACATATCGTATATACTTGTTCTAAAGCCGACCTTTTTTGGACAAAATCTAGGGGAAAAGTTGGGGGTCGGCTTAAGAGGGGGTCAGAGGTGATTTCTGCATGTATATTGAATATCGGTTTTGATATTGTATATCATCAAGGCTTTTTTCTGCATTCTTCAAGATTCGACTGCTTTACTAGAAGCAATAATTTATTATTAAACATCTGCACTTACCTTATTTAATAATTTTATTTATTTTCGTGAATGTTTAAATAAATTATTTAAAATATTTTGTTTTCAACAACGAATTTTAATGTACATGCTTTTGACACTATTTACCAAAGAATTTTTTATAAAAAAATACCGATAACTCTTGCCTTACAAAGAGTACAAAGACAAAGATAGGCATTACAAAGTAAACAGTTATAATCACCTATTTAGCTTGTAGTTTCAGAAAAATTTGTACCATTTTGCTTAAGCTGTCCTTTAATTTTTTGGGGGTCGGCTTGTGAGCGGGTTATACACTTTTAATACTTTTTTCTTCGAAAATTTGGGGGGGGGGGGTGTCGGCTTATGAAAGAACATCTATAGAACGAGTATCTACGGTATTTATCAACGACTTTGTCAATTTTTTGCATGAGCAACGTCCAAATATACACACCAAGATCAAAGACAATGATTACAGTGTCATGTAATTAATGATTCATGTTCACATTGTGTAAAGTTTGAATGTTAAACCTTTGTTCTGTTCTCATAGCGCCCTGATGACACATTCATCCGACCATTCATCCAAGACAATCAGGACGGAACATTTGATGTGGTGTACACTCCCGAAGACTTGGGCGTCTATGACGTCACTGTCCAGTATGGAGGTCAGAATGTTCCTGGCTCACCTTTCAACGTCAAGGCCACACCCACTGGAGATGCCAGCAAGTGCAAGATCACAGGTAAATAAAGAGACACCTTTATGAGACTGTTAAGACAAATAGTGCAATGCACTTTGTATTTATTACTCTCAGTGAAATCCAACAAAATATTGTTGTAATTTAAAATCCATTGTTTTTATTACTAGACAATTTTGTAGTAATTGCTATATCTATGGTTCAATGTTTTTCAACTTAAAACAACTTTTCCCATGTTGTCCATAATCATTTATCAAGTAAAAAATAACTTTTGTAGCAAATATGAGAGATGAAAAATAAATATAATTTTTTTTAAAAAATGAATGTTTTACACATCAGCTCTAAAATATTATTTAAGTTTTAAACAAAAGTCTTCCTCTTTGAGATGGATGATGATTTATACATGAGCTCTAGATTTTTATTAAAGTTAGTTCTATAGGAATATAAACAAAAGTCTTCCTCTTTCAGATGGTAATGACAAAACCATCCCAGTCGGCAAGGAGACCATCATTACCGTTGATGCTTCCCAGGCTGGTGTCGGCAAAGTGACATGCCGCATTCGATCCCCGACCGGCAGTGACATTGACATCGACATCATCGACCAGGGTGACGGCACCTTCTCTATCTCCTTCACCCCCCAGTTCCCAGGCCCCTACACCATTGAAATCAAATTTGGTGGTGAGCTTGTGCCTAATGGAAGCTACACAGTGCAGGTACGTGGCGACAAAACTTCTGCCCTAACAACATCTCTGTCACATTTGTCTTTGTTGTGTGCGGTTCCCACCAAGATTGTTGTGATTCTGTCATCTCTGACTTACTCCTTACCATGACTTGATATACCTGCTGGCAGAGATGTCATCTCTCACTCCTTACCATGACATGATATACCTCCTGGCAGAGATGTCATCTCTCACTCCTTACCATGACATGATATACCTCCTGGCAATGACAATTAAATAACCCAATGTTAGGAGCAAACGCTGACTGATATATTTTCCCATGGCAGCTGTTTACAAATAGTTTGTTTATTTACAATGAGCCCATTAGGATTATTTCTATAAAAGATATAAAATCTTAGAAAACACATTTTGGTCCCTTAACTTAACCCTAATTTTAGTTCAAACTCTTAGTGAAAGAAAAATTCCTTGGACTGGATCTCTCTCATGCAGCCTAATTAATGGCTTTCAAAGAACTTTATGTTATTCGGTAGTTGTATGAGCAAATCTGAAAACAATGGATATAATATGTGAAAAACAAGTTTGATTATTTGGTGTTTTCAAATACACCAACTTGAGTATTATCTTGAGGATCTCTTTTACAATGAACTCACTTTTGAGGATAATTGGGATCTGGTGAGATAGTTCTAACATAGGGATTTGGTGAGATAGTTTTAAAATAGGGATTTGGAGAGATAGTTCTAACATAGGGATTTGGTGAGATAGTTCTAACATAGGGATTTGGTGAGATAGTTCTAACATAGGGATTTGGTGAGATAGTTTTAACATAGGGATTTGGTGAGATATTTCTAACATAGGGATTTGGTGAGATAGTTTCAAGATAAATTGAATGTGATTTATATTATCAAACATAAAACTTACAGCAGACGTGTTATTTTTACGACATCGCAACAAATTATTTGCCATTATGGAGAGTAAAATAAAAATTAATAAACATGTTAGATACCAGGAGAGAATAAAATCTATTAATTATGCATCTCAAACTAAAAATTAAAGTGTATCAATTAAAACTCATAGGCTTCAATTGTGGTAGTTGAAATAAAATTCGCCAAGATGTTCTTTCTCAGGGGCTATATGATGTGATGGTATGGAAGTATTTCACACCCTTCTTGACCATTCTGTTACTAAAGTAACATTTCTACCTAAATACTCACATAACATTTCTTTCCTTTACCTTCTTGTTCAATCCAACATGGAAATAAGTCATATTCACATCTTGATATACTTTAATCATTTTTTTTTGTTTATACGTTCGTCTATGTTGGTTTCTATGGACAAGTAGCTTCCAAAATGTTACATATATAAAGACCACATTAAGGAACCAGAATTACCAAGAGGCTTTATCACAGAAACACCTGTTACAAGGCATTCTTATAAAATAATTGAGGGCTGGTTCATTTACAGACTGCTTGCTTTCAATTTCATTATTTCCAACACAGTTACTAATACAAATATTGTTATAACCTGGTTTCTCTGTCCAGCACTATCTCTGTCTGTCCAGCACTATCTCTGTCTGTGCAGCACTATCTCTGTCTGTCCAGCACTATCTCTGTCTGTCCAGCACTATCTCTGTCTGTCCAGCACTATCTCTGTCTGTCCAGCACTACCTCTGTCTGTCCAGCACTACCTCTGTCTGTCCAGCACTACCTCTGTCTGTCCAGCACTATCTCTGTCTGTCCAGCACTATCTCTGTCTGTCCAGCACTATCTCTGTCTGTTGACACTCAGCATGTTTTGGAGTTAAATCTATTCACTATATCTTTATTGGCTAACAATAACAATATTACATCTGAACAAATAAGAAATATACATAAAAATCTACTTGGCCAAAATCCGGTTCACAGGCATAATATTAAACCCAGAGTTAGTTTTAATCCATCACTTGGTGACATATCAGACTCTAGGCATAATAAGCGGATATAAGGGTGGGGGGGGGGGTTACCACTGGTGGCACTTCCATTTAATTTAACTTCACAACTCGGCTCATCTGTGTTTATATTAGTCTGAAACTTTAAAATTAAATTGAATTGTTAATTTGGTTTGAAAACGTTCACTCGTCACTATCATCACTGACAATGGATGTTGGCAAAAAAAGATAATAATTTTTTTTTGAAAATTCTCTTTAATTGAATTTGAACTGATTGCCTTTATAATTGAACTCACAATCAGACCTTACAGTACTTGAACTGATTGCCTTTTAAGTGAATTCACAAATCAGACCTTAGTTTACTTGAAAATTTAAAAAAAAAAAAGAAAATGTGAATGAATCTGCCCTACTACTGCGACTGCCTGGTTACTTGTGAGTTTCAGCTCACCTACCTGTATATGTGTCTGTCTTGTCAGTCTGGCTACTTGTGAGTTTCAGCTCACCTACCTGTATGCGTGTGTCTTGTCAGTCTGGCTACTTGTGAGTTTCAGCTGACCTACCTGTATATGTGTCTGTCTTGTCAGTCTGCCAGGAATGTTTTGAGCTAAAAGAAAAGAAATTTTGTTGCACATTAAATATATCTGGCCATTAAGTGCTTGGTTTCTAATCTGAAAGTAGTGGGTTCAAATCCAAGCAAAAGATATATATATTTCTTATTTTAATTTTGGAAGAACTTTTTAAAAATGTTTGAATGTTTAAACCACTAGGACTAATATTAATTTTTTAGATACATTATTTAAGAATCAGTGATTTAAGAATATTTTTCCAAGACAGATTTGAACACTGGGTTGTTTGGGGCGCTTACGGCACCCACTTTTTCAAAAGCCCAAGTAACCTATCTGAAAGTTATTGCATTCGTTCGAATCATTGTCTCCGACCACCATAAATTGGTATGTGAATGAGTTCAATAAAAATAATGAATAATTAAATTTTAGTTTGCTAGAATGATTTATTTCTTGCAAAATTTCTCTATATACAATATTTTGAGTAAAGAAACGTTCATCCTCGAGTAGCAAACTATTAATGGCTCATTCTACATTGTTCCCTTTTCCAAATTAAAAAATAAGCTCAAATAACAACGAGAAACTCCGCACGCTCTGTTAATCTCAAAAACAAAATGATTATGATTTTTACGTCTATATTTTCAATTTTTTTTTAAATAAGCCGATTATGTCCCTTAGCGTTACAGAATGAGTGACCTGGGCTTTTATATTTATTATTTTTTATATTCAGGAGAAAAAATTAAAATGGTGGAATTCGGAATTGGAGAGATATTTTCTTTACACGATCTCCATGACACGAACTTTCTAAAACGAGCTTTAAAAGATGTTAAACATAAGTCATGTCGTTTTCCTTTGTTAAAATGAACAGTCAAATGTATCAGCCCTATAAGAAAATGTATTATAGAAGTAGTAAGATTGGGTTGTTGGTGGCCAGATGGATCTTTAAATGTACGCAAAGGCCAAGTGTAACACTGGCTGCTCACTTTGGCTTTGAGAACTTTGAGAAGGAACGCACACATTTTGTTAATGTGGCCAAGACGTAGGCCATAGACAGTATGAGCAAAGTTATTAGCAGAATGAAGTGGCCCCTTATCTCGACAAGCCATTTCTTACCTGGCCTCCCTTCATTGGGTAAGCTGACTACCAGACGGCCCTTCTGCGGTATACTTGTGGTAAACATCCTTGAATGTTGGTACTCATCACTTTTTGGTAAACATCCTTGAATGTTGGTACTCATCACTTTTTGGTAAACATCCTTCAATCCTGGTACTCATCACTTTTTGGTAAACATCCTTGAATGTTGGTACTCATCACTTTTTGGTAAACATCCTTGAATGTTGGTACTCACATCACTTTTTGGTAAACATCCTTGAATGTTGGTACTCATCAGTTTTTGGTTAACATCCTTGAATGTTGGTACTCATCACTTTTTGGTAAACATCCTTGAATGTTAATACTCATCACTTTTTGGTCAAATCCATCAACGGTCAAGTATTACATAATCCCTCGTGGGATCAAGCGGCATTTATTTCAGAACAGTTTAGCTTGTTACGGACGTGTGTACACGACTCACACCACCCCCACCCCCCCCCCCACCGGCCACCACCCCACCCGCCTGTTGACAAAAAGAACCTGTCGGAGCCAGGCAACTCTTGGGGGAGCAGGTGCTGATGGGGTGTGATGTCAGATTAGAAAAGCCACAAAACAGGACAGTTTCCCATTTTAGATTGGAGGGCCCACGACCTCGGCCTAGACTTGGCTCCTTATCTTATCTCACTGATGTAGCGTTTTATTGTCGGCCCTACTTCCTTGCCAGCGGTAGTATTAAAAAGAAAAAAAAAAGGCTTTTCACGGGAATTTCTTCAGTTTTATTGAAATGCCCAAATACTGCTATGTGTAAAGCACAAAGAATGTTGCGTGTGTGTTGTATGGTGTGTTGTGTGATTTATAGTATGTGTTTTGTAAGATGTTTAGCTTGTGTGTAGTGTGATGTATAGTTTGTATATTGTATGATGTAGATGTATAGTTTGTGTGTTGTGTGATGTATTGTTTTCATGTTGATTTTATGTGTTTTTTTATTTTTATTTTTATTGGTAACTTTATTCTCCTTTAAAAAAAAGCATTTGGCCAAAACTTTCTTTTGATTGTTCAACACTTGGCCAAATTAATTCCGTTTGAAAGGGTCGAATCCTCTCAAGCTATGATCTCTGAATGCCTTTCTCGATGTTTTCTTGTGCTTCACACTCATTCGGGGCCTTTTTTTGGCCGAATTTTGAAAGAATTGCTTAATCTGCTTTTCAGGAGGATAATTTAAGTTAAATTTCCTTCAACTTCCTTACGAAATAGTATACAAGGATCTAATCAATTTCTACCCCACCCCCTTTATTTCACCAGTATGTCCAAACGTTTCACTAATGGTTATAGTTGGTTATAGTTATCAAATTTGCGAACATCTAACCTGGAGAGTGTACCGCTGTGACATCTTATCTCAGCCAATATTGGAGTTGGTTCATCTTCTACCCCTACACCCATAGACCCACTCCCATACGTTCTTTTCAACTTGCTTCCATTAGCCCCCCTCCCTCCTCCCACCTCTCTCTGATCGGCAAGCTGGCTGTACAATTTTTTAACGCTATAAAACAGTTGGTATTTGTGATTGGTTGCGTGAGCTTTTTAACGCTGGGATAATTGGTCAGGCATCGCTTGTTTAGTCCTTGTGGTGCGTTTTGATACAATTATATAGGAAAGACATAAGTGAGTTCTAAGCTAGTCATCAGAGATAGATTTGGTGCTAAATGCCTTTGATAATGTGCTTTGTGTTTGATCATTTATCTGCATAGAAAATATTTTTTTGTGTTCATTTAAATTTTGCAACACTTTTTTTTGTATATGATATTATTAAATATTTCGGTATGAGTTTTAGCTTCAATATATTTTCTCGGGGCAGAATTAAAGAGACAGTGTCATTAAAACAGAATAGTTGAAATTACTCTTTCAAGAAACTAACTGGTACTTAAAAAAGACCTCTCCTTAAATCGCCATACCGCTTATTGTGTTATTCCTCGCTACAATCGTTTTTTGTTCACTATTTAATAAATATTTCAATGAGGAAAAATAATATTGAACAAAAAATTGGTGACGTTAGAGTGACAAATAAAAGTTTTATTAAATGTTTTATTAAAACATTTTAAAAAGAAGTAAGCGTCATCCGTCGTTTTGTAAGGGGAGTGTAATCTTGACCTGCCGCTTTCTATCGACTGGTCTCTGCGTGATTTCAGGGTTATCTCCCGTGGACACTTTAACATTATTACATTATAACATATTTGGAGATCTCCTGCGTGAACTGAATGTTCTTCATGGACGTCGCGATTTTAGGTATAAATAGTTTATTGAATTATGCGTTAAAGGGTTTTACCCAGCAGGGCCAGTCATCAACGGTTGATCTGCCTCATAACCTTGACAATGATTTAATACTACAAGTCTCATCACGTGGACGTGGGACATGGAAACTTGTCTTTTCTTACTTTCACCTGCTCTTGCCACCTCATTTTTTAATTGGTTGTATTAAATTAAATAAGTAATTGATGCAACCACAATTAAACAAAAATAAACATTCAACAACATTAACACAACATCCTCATTCACTTTATTCTAAAACCACAATGTAAACTAATGTTAATCGTCTTTATTAACTGTATAGAAGGAGTGTCTGTATCAGATAGGAATATTTTTTTTCTTATCCTTTTATTAAAAAAAGTATCCTAAAATTTTAACATGTATTTTCAACAATACTTTATATAATTTAAAAAAAAAATAAGCTAAAAAAAAAAGCAACCCTTAAATAATAGAGAAAATGGGTAACATAAATAAAGTATTGCTAATATAATATCTCATGAGTAAAATAGTTAAACTTGAATCAGTTAAACAGTGACTGTTTCAACTGCTTGCTTTGATGAACAACCCACACCCTCACCCATTTCACTCTCACACCTTGATTGCATGATTTGCATGTTGTTGATGAGTTGTTCCCCTTTGTGTCTTTTATTAGGCAGTACTGGAGGAAGAATACGAAGCTTACCTGGCCTCAAAGGTGAGTTTATTAACATTACATTATTCATTGTAGTATCTGACTAGACCTGCTTACAGTTCAGTCTCTGTTTTGATTTTTTTTTTAATTTAATTTTTGATGTAGTTTAACTGCATTGAAATAAGCGAAAAAATGGAATCTGATTTTTATTTGGTATACATATTTTAGAATTAAGATTTTAGACAAGGGATTTATGTAATTAAATGTTTACATTTTCAATATATGATATGTTAATTTAAATATAGATAAATTCATATGCATGAATTTTCAACCATTCACATTTTTTTAAAAGTTCAGATATATTATAAAGTATTTTAAAATATTTTAAAGTACAAAATACTATAAAATATGGATTCCTCAAGAAAATAAAAAAATAAATAAAAAGCCATAACCATTAGATTCTTTGTATTTCACCTTTGCTGACCCAGTTATTCCTGTGTTTTATTGAAAGTTATTGTGACCCAATGTTCAAACTCTGTGTTCATTAGGTGGGTGAGGAGTTCCTAAGTGCAGACCGTGTTGATTCTCTCCATTCAGCGGCTCCAGGCTCAGGTTTGTTCCAACCTGTGGACTTCACCATACCAGTTGGACCCATCTTCAATTTTGTTTCAGGTAAGACCCTAACTTGTCAGCACAGCCTGTTGAAGATCCTGGAAACACTTAATGATATTAGAGAATATTTTAATATTATTAAACTTATTATTTTTTAAGATCTCTTTATAAGTCAGGTTTCCAAAGCATTTTTTAAAAATAAAATTTTGTACATACATCCAGATTTATAGCTAATCATCCAGATTTATAGCGAATAATCCAGATTTATAGCTAATCATCCAGATTTATAGCTAATCATCCAGATTTACAGCTAATCATCCAGATTTACAGCTAATCATCCAGATTTATAGCTAATCATCCAGATTTATAGCTTATCATCCAGATTCATAGCTAATCATCCAGATTTATAGCTAATCATCCAGATTTATAGATAATCATTATAATAGTAGCCTCTAGATTAAGAAAATTAAAAAAAATAATACATTTCATTTAGAATGTGAATATTTGGGAACTATATTATTTTCAAATGTAATTTATTTAGATAATCAGGTTTTTTGAATCATTAATTTATTATTAAAATGAAATAATTGTAGAAATACTCCTGTAATAATCAGCATTGCCCTTGCTATATGTTTATGTTGCTTTCTGATGTTCCCTAGCTACTGTTGTGATGCCATCTGGAAAGCGTGCTTATCCCAACATTGAGGATAACAAGGACGGCACAGTGACCGTTAGGTACCAGCCCACGGAGACAGGGCTGCATCAGCTGCACATGCAGTACAACAATGAGGAGATCGAAGGTCAGACATCTTTCTAGTTTAAACCAATCGGTGTTGAGAGAGAGGATTTTAAAATTATTTTTTCTGTGTTTGAACAGCAAACTATCATTGTGTCATTCCATGCTTGAACAAAGCTATAACAGCAAAACTATCATTGTGTCATTCCATGCTTGAACAAAGCTATAACAGCAAAACTATCATTGTGTCATTCCGTGTTTGAACAAAGCTATAACAGCAAACTAACTATAAATGTGTCTCTTCAATTTCTAGGAAGCCCGTTCTTGTTCCATGTTGAAGCCATTGACTCCGGCTACGTGACAGCCTATGGTCCAGGACTGAGCCATGGTGTGGTACATGAACAAGCTGTCTTCACAATCAACACCAAGAACGCTGGAGCTGGTGGGTTTCTCTTTCTTCATGCATTCATTTATTTCTTTAACTCAACGTCTCTGCTATAAGTCCTACATATATAACGTGTTAAATAACAAAGCCAGCACAGTTGATAAACTGATTTGTTAAACTTGTCCAATGAATCAACAGGTGGCCTGTCCCTGGCCATTGAAGGCCCCTCAAAGACAGAGATCCAGTGCAAGGACAACGAAGATGGCACGTGCGCAGTTTCGTACCTGCCCACAGCCCCTGGGGAGTATCAGATCACAGTCAAGTTTGCAGACAAGCACATTGCTGGCTCACCTTTCACTGCTAAAGTTACACGTAAGTTACACACTTTGTTGTGCTAAAGATGACTCGTAACTCAAGTATTTTTACACACTTTGTCATGCTAAAAATAGAAGTGAATTTTTAGAAGTGCTGGTTGTATATCTAAAACATTTCTACACTCCACAGCTGGAGAGCCTAGACGCAAGAACCAGATTTTGGTTGGAAGCAGTTCGGAAGTGTCCCTCAAGGTCACCGAGCAGGACATCGAGAGCCTGACATCCACAATCATTTCACCATCTGGCCGTGAGGAACCTTGCTTCCTTAAGAGACTGGCCAACGGACACTTGGGTATGTTGGCATCATGCACACCTGTCCTTAGTTTCACTTGAAAATCAGCTTCATCCATTATGTGTCCATGCCAGCAGATACGATCTAGCCAACAAATGGGGGTGAGACTGCAATCAGGGTTATAGATTAGTAAATGGAAAACATGTATACAGGGTATGAGTTAGCCTGACACGACGTAACAAAACAGCGAACAGTTCGGCAACGAACAAACAATACACAAATAAAACGAATATAAAGAAATTAAAAATAAAAACTTAACTGCGGTGAAATCCAAACCGTCAATGAAAACAACACTAGGATGAGAGTAGTTTGAGTTTTTATAGGAGAGGAGGGAGTGGGTGTGGCAAAACGATTAGGTGGTCAGCAAAAACACAACATTCATCCCATGTGGTGCAAGATTCCCATACTCTTGGATCAGTCTATTCTCCAGACTAGCCATCTTGCTTAAATATCACCCTAGAAATACTTGCTGTGTCTATGAGTGGGGCAGATCATGTCTTGAAGTTTTTTGAAACTTGTTTAAAATATTCTTGTGAAATATTTTTCTAGGTATCACCTTTACACCTCGTGAGACTGGAGAACACCTTGTCAACGTCTTCCGTAACGGTCAGCACATCGCCAACTCTCCTTTCAAGATAACGGTAGGAGAGAGCGAAATCGGCAATGCAAACAAGGTCAAGGTTTACGGCAAAGGTCTGGAGCAAGGAATGGCCAATGAGGTCAATGAGTTTATTGTTGACACTCGTGAAGCTGGTAAGTTATCGCCACTAACTTTTAAACTTTAATTTTTTAAGTTTGCCGGCTGATCAGTCTCACAAACAGAAGAGAGTTGTTTACTCCTAAATACAACTTTGGGAAATTTTCGACAAGTTTTAATACTGTAGTAACAAGTGTTTTGTACTTCGTGTACTTTTTCATATGGTTCTATTAGATCAGTAAATGAAACAACAATAAGAATAACTAATAACTATGCATGAAGATGTCACATTTATTAAAGAAGTTGTATCATTGTATTGACTAAAGTTTATGCCTTCGTTATGTCCCAGGCTATGGTGGAATGTCTCTCTCGATTGAGGGACCCAGCAAAGCTGACATTGAATGCCATGATAATGAAGATGGCACGTGCCGCGTGACCTACAAACCCACCGAGCCAGGAACCTACATCATCAACATTAAGTTTGCTGACCAGCATGTTCCAGGTGAGCCCTTTGCACGTTTTTGGTCAGTCTAATTTTTGTGATCAGTGTCCCTTACCTCAACCAAGTAGCCCACAGACATACAACTGACCACACCATCTCTGTAGGAAGTTGATCCGATAAATAACGCTTGCTATGGTTGATTTAAGTTTGTGTGTACATTATTCAAATTTTGGTAGTGGTATGTCATGTCACACAATGTCTTTTTACCCTGGACAAATTCACTGAGATTATTAGGCAGGTGCCATCATTATTTCAACTCCCATGTTCTATTTGGGGACTGAGGTTTGAGAATCCCTCAGACTCTTGTTGATATTGCAAGGTTCTTGGAATTGGCACATCCCAAAGTTTATTCCGCAGTTTGTATTCCAGAAGTCCGACAGTTTGTTGCACTGTTGTGAAATGCTGCAGAAAACGGTCTCAGATTTAAGTTAAGAGGCAGAATGAAAGAAGAGTGAGATTGACACTGTCCAACAAACTTGCTGCTGTACACGATTTAAACTACAAAAATAAATTGATTTATTTTGGTTGGTTAAAATAAAATTTATACTAAGTAGCAAAAGGACACCAATTAGAAGAAATTATTTAAACTCAGAATCAATCATTTTGGTCAAATGATGGTTGATAAAATGATAGAAATACCAAAGCCTTTTTTCTTTTTTTTTTTTTTAATGTGTTTGTTATTTTGAACGCATTGATTTTCCAGGTACTGTGTATTTATTTTTTACAATATCTAACAATGCCAAATTAATCCCTGTTCATATTTTTTTTTTGCTTAAAAAAAAACCAATAACTACATTGATCATGTTAAATGTGTACTTCCAGGCAGTCCATTCACTGTGAAGATTGGAGGTGAGCCCTCGGCTAAAATCACAGAACGCATCACACGTCACAAAGAAGCTGCTGACATCACACACGTGGGCAGCCAGTGTGAGCTTAGCTTGAAGATTCCAGGTAAGGTATTCAAACCTGCTGTCAAATAACATATTCAAACCTGTCAAATAACATATTCAAACCTGTCAAATAAGATATTCAAACCTGCTGTCAAATAACATATTCAAACCTGTCAAATAACATATTCAAACCTGTCAAATAACATATTCAAACCTGTCAAATAACATATTCAAACCTGTCAAATAAAATATTCAAACCTGCTGTCAAATAACATATTCAAACCTGTCAAATAACATATTCAAACCTGTCAAATAAGATACTCAAACCTGCTGTCAAATAACATATTCAACCCTACTGTCAAATAAGATATCCAAACCTGTCAAATAACATATTCAAACCTACTGTCAAATAAGATATTCAAACCTGCTGTCAAATAAGATATCCAAACCTGCTGTCAAAAAACATATTCAAACCTGCTGTCAAATAAGATATTCAAACCTGCTGTCAAATAAGATATCCAAACCTGCTGTCAAATAAGATATCCAAACCTACTGTCAAATAGCATATTCAAACCTGCTGTCAAATAAGATATCGAAACCTACTGTCAAATAGCATATTCAAACCTGCTGTCAAATAAGATATTCAAACATGCTGTCAAATAAGATATTCAAACCTGCTGTCAAATAAGATATTCAAACCTGCTGTCAAATAAGATATCCAAACCTGCTGTCAAATAGCATATTCAAACCTGCTGTAAAATAACATATTCAAACCTACTGTCAAATTTCTTGTTTAGAAATAAGCAGATACCTCTTGGGAAGCTATGTGCTAAACTATCAACCGCTAGATATGAGAAATGTACAAGTTTATTGATCTTGCTTTATTTTGGTCTAGCCTAAAAAATCTATTTACAGATGCATTGCGTTGTTTATCTGTAGATAAAAGATGTGTTTTATTTTTGTATCCAATATTCACACAATCAAATTGAAATACTAACTACCGTTTGCTGTTTTATCATGATAGTTCATATAGTTATTGAGATACTATGAAATTTACTATATCTACATTAATGAAGAGCTTAGTACTAAAAGTACCTAAGTCACAATTTGCTTATTTTGAAATAATCAAGCTTTTATGAATTTTTTGTTAATTTGATGACAGTATTTGAATTTTTTTGGCTGTTAAAAAGTTGGACTTGTTACATTACATTGTTTTCAAATTTATATCAAAGATTGGTCTAAACTAGGTGTTTAACGTTCACTGTTCAGGTTAAATTTGACAAAAATGTGACTTAAGTACTTTTAGCACTAGGGACTTCATTTTCTTTCTTGTCTTTTTAAATTTAACACTGACACTCTCCACAAAACTGGCAGATGTAAGAAATTCAAAATGTTTAAAATTACAAACAGATTGAAATGTAGCTTCACTGAGTGTGTAGTGGGTGTGTTGTGATGTTTGTGATCAGCAAATAATAATAATAATAATAAAATGATAATTTATATAGCGCTGTATCCCAGCAAGGAGCCGGGCTCACAGCGCTTTACATGGAAATAACAATACATATATTAATAAACGAAACATTCATATCATACTAACTACATAAATGACAATACGTTATACATCAGCTACGTTAATCATTTAAAGAAATATTGTTTCATAAATTTTCAAAATATATTTTGAAAAGATGTGTCTTAAGTGCAGTCTTGAATGACCTAGCAGTTGAAATACTATGGATGTGTAATGGAAGAGAATTCCATTGTTTGGCTGCACAAAAAGAGAATGACCTTTCGCCAAATGTTTTAGTTCTTGTCTTAGCAACACAGAAAATGCGTGTATCTGCAGAAGAGCGTAGCTGAAATACAGTGCACATTTCATGATTTCTATCATTTTCTTTTGTTAGCTACCGTTTGCTACATCTTCACCTTGATACATTACTGCTAACTTACTCACCCTAACCCTGTAGGTGCTTGATTTGATTGAGAAACACCAACAACTGGTATTTCTTCTTATCTCTGATATATTGAGCCTGCCTGGGAGGTTAAGAGAGGAGAAAATACTTTTTATCTTAATTTGTGCTTTAAATAGAAAGCCAACCTGGCAGGTTATCTGGCCAAAAAGAGCCATGACAGGGTGGTGCAGGTAGGAAATATCCATGGGGATGTCTACCTGCAGACTCTGCTGTTTTTCTTTAGTCACCTGCTGACTAAATGTCAGCCATTAATAAGATTTATATTGAAAATTTAAAAAAAAATATATTACTTTTACAATTTTCACAAAAGAAAAGTTTTCAATACCTTTATCAGTATCATATTTTGTAAATCTGGCCTGAGCTATAAATATCAATGCCCAATTTTTCCCTTGAGTTTCAAAGTCATTTATTTGCTGCTGTTCACTCTGTGATGCTCAACTGTTATTGATATTGGTACAGGGGTTCTCAAACTACATCATTTGTCTATTTTGATAAAACCATTTAATTAGAACTTTTAGTTTAAATCAGGCATGTGATCTCAAAATAATGTCATTACTCTTTTGTCAGTGGTCAAATTGGAGGATTGTGGAAGTGTTAAGCAATTGTCAGGGTTGGAAGTGTTAAGCAATAGTCAGGATTGGAAGTGTTAGCAATAAGCATTGGGTTTGTGTTCTAAACAAATGATGGTTAAAAAAATTTTTTTAGTACAATTTTTAAACAAAAATATCAAAACAAGATTTACTTACATGTTGTGTTCTAAATCAGTGAAATCCTAAATTTTCCTGAGAATCTTGTAACAAAAATATAAACAGCTGTTAAAGCCATTGAAAAATATTTGTTAATGAACTTAATAATAATGCTATTATTTATTTCCCATCACTATTACTGGACATGCTCCTGTCACTGCAACAGTGTTTATTTGAGATTAGCTCAGTTAAGTATTGGCTTCATTAAATATAAGTTCAGCAGTTGACACTGCACCTGAGAAACCAAAATACTGGGAACCAAATGTTTTAACTTGTTTTGTACCCATGTGCATTCAAAACAAGCAGTGGACATTTTAGAGGTTTTCCTTTTAAAAAATAATACAATTTCCCTTGATGTTGGTTCAGACAAAATATGGGTAAGACTGCAATCTGGCTTTTAGATAAATAAATATAAATGTTATTAAAACAGGGTATGAATAGGCACGACTAGATGTCACTGAACAATGGTCGTTGTTCTGTGACGTCTTGTCGTTGTTCTGTGACGTCTTGTCGGGTCTGAACATACCGTGTTTTAATAACATAACATATTTATTTACGATAGTTCACAGGTTCAAAGTTGGTAAAATTGTCCTATCTAGTCAACAATGTCTATCTGGAACTTGTGTATTTCAGGAGGCCAGGCCAGCAGTAAGCTATGTGCAAGTTGAAACAGGTGCTTCTTTCCTTCCACCTGTCTACAGGTGGCAGCTTTCCAAATTTAAAGCTATTCAGAGCTTTACAATATTTCACTTTGAAAGGAAGATACAACTTTGTTCTTAGTGCAATCTGTCAATGAATGTGCTTAATTTATCATTTGGAAAGCTATTTGTGTGTAGATTTGGTTGTCTTGTGCATTCTATTTAAGTGATATGGATCTCTTGCGTGCTAGGATGTGAGTTGATTTTTTGAAAGTTATTGATTAGGGATGGAAATGGCTTTAAAAAAATAACAAGCTGAAGAGATTTGATATAAACATGATGAAATGAAGCAAAGAAAATATTAACAGAACTCAATTTAATGTTAATATTGTTTATTTGAACCTACCAGTGCAACCTGCTTGGTTGTCAACAAGTTTTGAAGGGGAAACATTTTCTTTTCGATGTCGGAATAGCTTAAGGACACCTGAGTTTTTTATGTCTGAATATCTTAAGGACACCTTAGTTTTTTATGTCTGAATACTGAATAGCTTAAGGACACCTGAGTTTTTTTAATGTCTGAATAGCTTAAAGAAACACCTTAGTTTTTTGTGGCTGAATAGCACAAGGACACCTGAGTTTTATATGTCTGAATAGATTAAAGACACCTGAGGTATTTTTTATGTCTGAATAGCTTAAGGACACCTGAGATTTTTGAGGCTGAATAGCACAGGGACACCTTAGTTTTTTGTGGCTGAATAAGACGTGGACAAACCATAGGTAAACGTAGGACGCAATAATCTTCTGTACAGAAGGAGCGGAGTGTCTGTAACATATAAGACACCTGAGTCTTTATGTCTGAATAGCATTAGGACAACTGATTTTTTTTTGTCTTAACAGAATAAAGACACCTGAGTTTTTTTTATGTTTGAATAGCACAAGGACACCTGGTTTTTTAAAATGTCTGAATAGCATAAGGACACCTGAGTTTTTTCCCCAATTAAAGCACTCCAGAAATAGCCTCAGAAGCAGCATGGCACCAAAATAGCCCAAGAGCTGCCAGTTATAAAATTCTTTATGAGCCCAGTTTTCTTATAACTGTAAGAAGTATTTTTAAAAAAAAAACAAAAAACCAACAAAAACAGAGCACACCTGAGTGTGCAGTCTATCCAAGTTGTCTGAGGCAATTTAACCCACTGATTAGATTACCCCCCTCCACACACACACATCCAACCCCCACCCACACACAAAAAACTCAAACCTTCCTAAACCAGGTTGGTCCCCTAGAGTCGGCTCACACTTGCAGGTAGAAACAGGCCTAAAACTGATTCAATATCTTGTCTCAGCTGGGAAGGTAGAAAGTGTTGGGATTTTTTTTAAATACTCAAATCATTTTCTAAAGTTAACAAATAAATTACCAGGTGCATTTATAAAGTGAAGTATAGTATTTCAGTATTTAAGTTCAAGTTCAGGTGTGTTTTTTCTCAGATTATTCACATTGAGATTTTTAGTTAACTTTGTTGAGACAAGAAAAAAGCCTAACTTATATTGTGTTTTGATCATTCTACAAGATACCAGTACAAGCTATTTTTAAATGTGGTGATTATGTAATGGAATTGGAAGGTGGCTTCAGTGCACCTAGTTACCACATTTCTAGTGTCAGTCAAATGTCTGCTCTTCTAATAAGAGAGTTACTACTAGTCTTCTGTTTATGCCAAGTGATTATGTAATGGAATTGGAAGGTGGCTTCAGTGCACCTAGTTACCACATTTCTAGTGTCAGTCAAATGTCTGCACTTCTAATAAGAGAGTTACTTCTAGTCTTCTGTTTGCGGCCCAGGTGTTCAATGATCAGTGATTTGGCTCACCTTAATTCTTGCACTTTATTTTTGGATGATAGTTGTTTTTTTTTTTAAATGTAATGTGGTAAAATTATCATCAGTTGTAAAAACATTGGGGGGATGGGTCTCTGAAAGTTATACCTATGTTGACTGATTCAATTGAGAATTAGATGAAACTTGTTGAAAAAAAGTAACTTATTACAATAAGAAACAAACCCTTTAGTTATACTGGATTTTATAAAGTTTATTAAGTTTGCTGCCTCATGAAAACATGTTTAGCCAGTATTCACATGTGTAGTGCAATTCTCATTCTTGTTGAATTTGGAAAAGTAAACATTTTAATACATTTTGTCTTTCCCAAAACCAATTATTTAGACATGATAATAAAATATGAAGTTTTTACTGATAACAATTAAATGCAACTATACCGTATTCTAAATATACTTGCTTTCAAATTTTTGCCGTTATTGTAGTAGTGGTAGTTGTTTCAGTAGTGGTCATAGTCATATATTTTTGTTTGTCGCTGATAACTTTTCAATGTACTTTGAATGGTGTTGACAGCAAAGTTGGAGCACTAGAACTTATACACTTTGATTGTTGGTGAGGCAGTGGCGAGTTGACAAAAATGTCAGTTACCTATAGCACACATCCTATAATGACTACTCATCCCATAAGGAGTGGTCATTCTGTAGTGACCACTCACCCTATATTGACCAACATCAATCCCCTGTTGGCTATTCATAAGTCTCGGCCATCGCCAGCTGTGGAAGTACCGATAACTATTAAAAAACCAGAGACTTACCCAGGTTTGTCCTAAGTCACGTTTCACTCTGTTAATGTTATACTGTTACAATACTTAACATCGCTCTTTGTCTGTTAGCCATGTTGGAATATTGTGATGTTAAAATAACTATAATCAATTGTTTCATGTTTGAAACGTATCTGCATATCAATGATCAATGTGTGGTGCAAATCATATAACTTTATGTGGACATTATTTTGCTGTTTTTTTAAAAAGAAAATTAACACTGCTACTTCTACCCTGCATCTTCTACACTGCTGTATAATTCTTCTTCTTCTACCAGTACTTAATATTCATTCATATCTTACTAAATCATTTGATAAACTTTCTTAACCTTTGATGAAGTCATTTCTCCAAGAAACTGATCAAGTTGTGTTGGACAACTTATAATACATTTATTTAATCACAAAAGCTAATTTCATCATACTCTAAATTTTCATTGTTATCTATCTCATTGATTCAACAGGCACCACACCATATGACATGACAGCGTCAGTGAAGAGCCCATCTGGCGTGACTGAGTTGTGCGATGTCTTGAGCCTGGATGACTCTCACTACAGCATCAAGTTTGTTCCCAAAGAGATGGGTGTGCATACAGTCAGCGTCAAACACAAGGACATGCACATTCCAGGTGAGTTCTAGTCATCACATTTGTAAGATCTCACTGTTTCCAGATGAGTTCTAGTCATCAAATTTGTAGGAACTCAATGTTTTCAGGTGAGTTCTAGTCATCACATTTGTAGGATGTCACTCCCATGAAAACATCAAGCAAACCACTACACTGATTTAAGTCATAGAAATGCATTTTAAAAAAACTCTTTCAACATTAAATGGAGGAAATAAACATTTTAATTTTTTTTAAATACCAAAATACTGTTTCAAGAAAAATCAATTTTTGAGTTTTTAAAATCAGTGTTTTGAATTTTAAAAAAATAAAAGTTGACATAGCCTTTAATTGAATCAATGTTTCTAAACTATTTTACATTAATGTTTAACAGTAATTTAACTTAACTGAGATTTATGTTAATTATATTTGGCAACAGGCAGTCCTTAAATAAGAATTTCGTATATAATATATATCTCCAGGCTGTCCTTAACAAACAATACCTTATATTATAATAACTATATACAGGCAGTCCTTTAGCTATCTCCATGGAGTCCTTGACTAACATTTCCTTATATAATATCTATCTCCAGGCAGTCCTTAACTAAAAATTCTTATATAATATATATCTCCAGGCTGTCCTTAACGAACAATACATTATATAATAACTAAATACAGGCAGTCCTCAACTAACAAATTCTTATATTTATATAATATCTATCTCCAGGCAGTCCATTTGAGTTCACTGTTGGTCCCATCGCTGGAGGAGGAGCACACAAAGTCCATGCTTCTGGACCTGGTCTGGAGAGGGGAGAGGTGGATGTGCCTAGTAAGTAACACTGACCGGTCCATTCTGTTATAACAAAATATTACCGGTACATTCTGTTATAACAAACTGTCCATTATGAGATGTCTTTTTTGCATATGCATATTTTTAAATATGCTAATTCTTAGCAAAATAATTTAAATTAAAAGTACATAGTTCCACATTAAAAAAGTGCGTGTATTGGTGGCTAAAACTAAAATTAAGTTCTTGTAAAATGGACAATTTAATTTTCTGGGACTTGTTTTTTTTTCCCCCATCAGTACAATTATTTTCAAATATTTAATTTGAATGCAGGTAACAAGTGAAATTACAAAATGCAAACTACATGGTTCTATTGTCAATTTATTAAAATTAAAAAATAGTTCTCTATATAATCTAATTTCTTTTGAAAAAATTAACTCTCACTTACACTCACTTAACGGATTAGAAGATTAAAAAATTATATAATCTATCTGAAGAAGAAGAAAAAATTAAATAAATAAATCATTCCATGAGGTTATAAATATTATCATGTTGTTATTTTGTTTAGACGAGTTCAACATCTACACAAGAGAGGCTGGTGCTGGAGGTTTGTCGATTGCCGTTGAAGGGCCGTCCAAAGCTGAGATTGACTTTCAGGACAAGAAAGACGGATCCTGTCAAGTTTCATACAGGGTATCAGAACCAGGTCAGAACCTCAAGAACATTATCATTACTGTATGAATAGAACCAGGTCAGAACCTCAAGAACATTATCAGTTACTGTATGAATAGAACCAGGTCAGAACCTCAAGATCAGTTACTGTATGAATAGAACCAGGTCAGAACCTCAAGAACATTATCATTACTGTATGAATAGAACCAGGTCAGAACCTCAAGAACATTATCAGTAACTGTATGAATAGAACCAGGTCAGAACCTCAAGAACATTATCATTACTGTATGAATAGAACTAGGTCAGAACCTCAAGAACATTATCAGTTACTGTATGAATAGAACCTGGTCAGAACCTCAAGAACATTATCAGTTAATGTATGAATAGAACCAGGTCAGAACCTCAAGAACATTATCAGTTACTGTATGAATAGAACCAGGTCAGAACAACAAGAACATTATCAGTAACTGTATGGATAGAACCAGGTCAGAACCTCAAGAACATTATCAGTTATTGTATGAATATAACCAGGTCAGAACCACAAGAACATTATCAGTTACTGTATGAATAGAACCAGGTCAGAACCACAAGAACATTATCAGTTACCTTAGGAATGTTCAATGAATGGACACTTGACCCCTGTTAGTTAAATGATTTATCATATGTAATAGAACTGCAATAACACTTTTAAATGAAATATAAAATACACAAACAAATTGTGTCATGAAAACAATAAATTTAAGCTTTAATATTAATTTATTATTAATACTGTTGTAGTAGTTAAATAATAATGCTTAAATTTATTGCTTTCATTTGTTTGTGTATTTTGTATTTTGAGGAAATAACTGTCTGAATCAACTGCAAATTCATATTTAAAAAATAAAAAATCACTAATTTTTTTTTAAAAACGTTTTTTGATTACAGAAAATTAATTATTCTATTAATGATTATTGCTCTTTCTGGGAGGTATGAATGTTGCAAACATTAATTTCTTTGTATTATAAATTGTCTGGTCTGAGCCATCAGTTACTAACTCAAGCCTTTAAGTGGATTTTCTGTTTCAATTTCAGGAGAATACTACGTCTCTGTTAAGTTTAACGATGAGCATATCCCAGACTCCCCTTTCCGTGTCAACATTACCCCTTCCATTGGCGATGCCAGAAAAGTTGCCGTACAATCTCTTCAAGATAGAGGATTACAGGTAAATAGTCTGGTCGATATTTGCCACACTGTCGATCTGTTGTAAACATTGTACAGGAGAACACAATGGTTGGACCTAAAACTATAAACACAAAGCCATTGCCTAGGTCTGTGTGACTTTCAAATGCCATGGTCACCCCCTTCATGATCATTGAAATTATATTCTTTACATCAATAAAAATAACAAAATGACTGATTTATATCCTTGCTCATTGAAAATAGAAAACACACATATATATCTGTTTATGCTACAACACAATCTTACCATAAAAATATTGATAGTGAGAAGCTTTACCATGGCAACCCTTAAAATTAACCTGATGCTTCTAGTTTGTAAAGATAAACAATTTTAAAAGCTTTTATTTTTTTAGTTTGGTGGCTGCTTTACAAAAATCATCAATATCACTCCCCCCCCCCCATATAGCATTGCTGAGGGAAATCTAAGATTGATGGCTTTGGCCAATGACATTTCACAATGCAAAGTTACAAAGGTTGTTGACGTCAGCTGCAATCATTTCTGCTCATTGATGAGCTGATTTCAGAATATGACGATGGGAATAAAACATTTAACTTAATTATTTTTGTTGTCATCTTCCTCATGAATGGATGCAACATTTTGAGTTAAGTTTCTTTTAAAGTTAAAGCTACCAATTTATGGTCAATATCAAGTTATTTCCCTTTACTTGGCAGGGACCTAAAGTAAATTACTAAATGGACTCCACTCTACTGATAGGTTTAATTAACTCATAATGTGTTAAAGCGTTGTAATGCGCTCCTGACCGCTATTACCAAAGTGTTGTAAAGTGCTCCTAGATAGCACTCTCGTTAGAAATGAGATCATGGAATGTAAACACTCTTCAATGCTTGAAAAAAGATGTATTCAACGTCCGGCAATAGCAGCCGTTGCCTGCGCGAGTGTTATCGCTCAATTCGCAAAGTTTTTTTGCTAGTTTTTTTTTTTTTTTTTTTTGAAGATATGATTTTCCTATACTTGATTATAAAAATAATAGTACTAAAGTACAGGTAAATATAGTATTTAACTCAAGACAGTGTTTTGGATGCGTAAAAGAGCCATTCTTAGCCTAAAAAATGAAGTCAGTATGACAATAATAACATAAATGGATTTTACGCAATTTTTTTAATTTCATAACCAGTTCATTGCAAATCGGGAAATTCTTACGGGACTGAGGCGAAAGTTTTCCAAAAAACTTATGGCACATTAAGAGTTAATTGCATAATGAATGAAGAATTCATGCAGAGTTATTTAAGTTTAAGAAAAATAAAACCTCAATACCAAAAAAATAACAGAACAAATTGAAGAACAAAAAAGAAAAATGTTAATCACTTTAAAACATATTAGCTACAAGACAAATGATAAGAATAAGTACACTTTGGATTGAACTTGAACATCACACCATTAAAAGATGTATTTGTGTAGCCTGAACTTTTAAAATGTTATTTAATGAATAACTTTGTAAAGACTTGTATATACGTTGAGACATGTCTGTTGTGACCCCTTTTGATCCATTTGGTTAAAAATATTAAAAGAAGAAAACAATTTCACAATAAAGCTTAACTCTTTTATACAAAACCTAATGTATTCTTAATGTTTGTTGAAAAATATAAGTTCAGAAAATTCAAGCTTAATAAACTCCTCATTTTAGGTGGGCAAACCTGCAGCTTTTGTTGTAAACTTCAATGGTGCCAAGGGCAGACTGACTGCCACAGTGGTGTCCCCTTCAGGTTCTGAAGAAGAGGCTCTTGTACAAGACCTGGATGATGGTAGGTGGCTTATAACACAATATGGAATAATCATCCCAAATCATGGAATAGTCATCCCAAATTATGGAATAGTCATCCCAAATCATGGAATAGTCATCCCAAATTATGGAATAGTCATCCCAAATTATGGAATAGTCATCCCAAATCATGGAATAGTCATCCCAAATCATGGAATAGTCATCCCAAATTATGGAATAGTCATCCCAAATTATGGAATAGCCATCCCAAATTATGGAATAGTCATCCCAAATCATGGAATAGTCATCCCAAATCATGGAATAGTCATCCCAAATCATGGAATAGTCATCCCAAATTATGGAATAGTCATCCCAAACTCAAATCATTGAGGGAATGAAATAACTAAGAAACATTTTTTTAAAAATCTAAAGGCTTTTATGATATTTAACTTAAAGTTTTGAAAATCAGAGTGCTGTGAGAATGTTGGACAAGCCCTTTACAAGAACCATGGTCATCATCCTGGAGGCTCTAAAAATGTTTAGGTTGAAACTTTTACAAATGTAACAAAGATATAAAACTAAAATGCTACCTAACCCTGGTGAGACCTATACTGGAATATGCATCTTCTGTATGGGACCCATCCACCAAAGAAAATATTGATAAGTTAGAACAAATCGAAAAAAGAGCTGCCAGATTCATTACTGGAGAATATTCAAAACTGACAAGAGTAACACCATTAGTTAAATCATTAAACCTTGAAACACTAGAGGATAGAAGAACCAAGAGTAAATTAGTAATTATACATAAGGCAATTAATTCTAATTTAGAAATACAACACAAAGATAACTTAATACAACCCTCAGATAGACATAAAGATAAAAACACCTTTCTTATTCCATATGCAAGAACAAACACATACAAGTTTTCTTTCTTTCCATCCGGTATTCGGGCTTGGAATGGGTTGCCTGAAGAAACCAGGAAAGCCAACACTTTATCATCATTTAAAACTCTAGTGAGAATACAGGACTAAACACTAACCATAGAAATATGTAGGTCGCAATAATCTTCTGTACAGAAGGAGCGTCTGTAACATATAAGATAAGATAATATAAGATAAGATATTTTGCTCTATAAACAATATAGACAAAAAAATCCCTGTGGGGCAGACTTATTTTTTTTTTTTAAAATGACTTTCAGAATCAATCTTCCACCTGTCATAAAAAAATTTTAATTAAATTTTTTGAAAAAATGCTTTAACATTCACGAGTTTAGTATTGCACTATGAATAGGTTTTTTCCCATGGAAAGTTTGATTTCAATTAATATTACTAAAAACATGCAAAACCTTAAAACAATGAAAAACTGATAATTTTACTATTGCTAGTTATGGCACATGCTATCAATATGCGTATAAGAATACATCGAACCTGAGCTCACACTGTTCATGCCAATGCCATTCACAGGCAGGTATGCCGTCAGGTTCATCCCAAGAGAGAACGGCGTCCACTTTGTCCATGTTCTTTTCGACAACTACCACATCCCTGAATCTCCCTTCAAGATCTGTGTCGGTAAGATTGATGCTGATGCTGGCAAGGTCACGGCCTATGGTGATGGTCTCAAGACTGGCAGAACTGGTGAGTAAACAATGATTAAACAATGAGTAAACTCTGAATAGACAACATGGAGTGTTAGCATTTTGAATTATTTTAAATAAGAAAATAAAAATAATGCCATTTTCAGTTTGTTTAAGCCGTCTTTGTTTTGACTTTTTTTTGGCACATGATTTGAATTTTTACAAAAAGTAATTTTTATTCCCACACGTAATTTAAAACAAAAATCAAATTAGAAATAAAATAATGCTTTCAATTAGGAAATAAAAAAAACTGAAGAGACTGTCTCAAATTTTAATTTTTTCAATATCTCAGTATATCTGATCTGTAAGACAAAAACAGACATAACCTTTGAACTCTTGATATGTGGCCTCCGTGCATTAATTCTCTTTGTTTTTGTTGCCCACAGGCCAGGTGGCAAAGTTCATTGTGAACACAGTCAATGCAGGGTCAGGGTCCCTGGCTGTCACTGTGGAAGGTCCATCTAAAGTCAAGCTGGAATGTAGAGAGGTACTTTAATCACACTGACAACTCCACTGATTACCTTTTAAGTTGTAGGGTCTGTGCCAAGAATAGTCTCATTATCTAACTCTTTTAAATAAAGACTTTTTTGTTGTTGTTGTTATGGTCTTGGCACATAGTAAGTGGAGGTAGTTCACTGAAGGGATTCTGAATAAAAAAATTATTTTAAATATTCACTTATTGTTGTTAGTTACTTTTCATTGTGATACAGTATGTAAATGTAACAGCTTAGACAACAACTGAACCTTAATTTGCTTTTGCAACATTTTTTTAAACTAACTAATGGCATTCATCAATAGAAAAGTTTCTAAATAAATTTCAAAGATAGGCATGCATTGTTATGTTTTTGTGTATATTATTTCACATTTCTGTTATCTCAATGACCGGTATCCTTCTAAAGGTTGATGAGGGCTATGAGTTCAGCTACAGCCCCACTGCACCTGGTGACTACTTGATCTGTATCAGATATGCTGGTGTCAATATTGCTGGCAGTCCATTCAAGGCCAAGATTGAAGGTCAGGACTTGTTTTTTTTATTTAAAAAAAAAAACAAAAAAAAACTTTCTTTACTTTGTGGCAACAACAAAAATATGTTTAGTATTTTAACTTCATTCAGAGCATAAATTAAGTAGAAATTTTCATTGGTGTCAAAACTTGCTATGAAGTAACAATCCGTCAATAGTTTTTTAAAATCTTTAATTGCATTTTAAAAAAATGAAAATAAAAGAAACAATTAATATTTAGTAATCAGGTCAATCATTATCAATAAAGTAGATAATTACAATTAAATGTGAGTTAATAATTAATATGAAAAAAAAATGGAAGAGCTATAAATGTAATACCTTTATGATGGACCTTCATCCATAGATTCATCCAGTTACATTTTCACCATTAATTCATAATCAAAATGAATTTGTAACAATTTTCAGTATTAATTTATATAATTTACAAGAGAAATCTCTATAAAATTAAGGAATCGAGTTTCGAGAATAGGCTAGAACATATTGATGATGATTGTTTTATGGTTCTCTTTGGTTGATATGACAAAAAATTTGAAATATGGAAAATATTTAAAAAATAAGATATTCTTTGTTTGACCTGGCTCTAGATTGACCACTTGTTTGTGATTCTCTCTGACTAAAATATGAGATTATTCTAAGAAATGCGGATGTATGAGATTAATATTAGAAATACTTAAGCTAATTGACCATTGTTATGATGAACCAGGTCAAGGTCAGCCAAGTGCCATGCAAGAGCATGCGTCGGTTGTTGTGGAGACCGTAACCAAGACGAGCACCACCACCAGATTCAGCGGCATCCAGAGATTTAGTTCTGATGCCAGTAAAGTCACAGCCAATGGTCAAGGTCTCACCAAAGCTTTCCGAGGCAAAACGGCCGCCTTCACAGTTGATGCATCAGGAGCAGGTAAGTCCATTGAAATAATCAGAGAGTGAAAAGGTCTTTCATATTCTGGGCCCTTGTAATTCTCCACAGAGTTTTCTTTGAATTATCATCAAATATTTTTTAAAGACCTTCTCTTTATTTTACATTCAGTTTTTATTATTGCTTTGGAAGGCTAAAATCAGTTTATATAAATTCCTTATTGCATTAGATTTGAGTTTTTAAAAAAAAATTGGAAACGGCTTAAATAAAATTCAACAAAGAAATTAATTTCAACATTATTTTAAGAATTATTTTTACATTTTTTTTTTAGAAATATACAGTTTAACAAAGATTAATTTCAAAAACCTAATTTTATTCTATCTTCAATAGGAAATAACATCATGTACATCGGCATGATGGGACCTAAAGGCCCATGTGATGAGCTAATAGTCAAACACCAGGGCAACCTGCAGTACTCTGTCCAGTACATGGTCAAGGAAAGTGGCCGCTACATGCTCATCATCAGGTGGGGTGACCAGGAGATCCCTGGCAGTCCTTTTGCTGTTGAGGTCCAGTAGATTTGGATTAGGAAATATTTTATACAATTTTTAAACCAACAAATTTTAGGAATCAAATTGATGTAATGTTCAGAGTGGTGCACTCTTCGAATAACTGTACATTAATAATAATTTTTAAAAAAGACATGTATTTTTTAAAATGAATATATAATGGCTACATGTCACTTCTGACTGAGATTTAATGCTGATGTCCTTGCAGTCATAATTTGACTGATTACACAAGCTGTAAGTGTAAGCATCATATATCTAGGTATTTTAAAATTGTAGTATATTGAGCCATCATTTTTATATACAAAACTGCACACGCAGTGCATATTTGCAATTAAACACTGCTTTGAAATGTGGTTTTTTTTAAAGGTAGCCAATACTGTAGATTTATTTTCTTCAATAAGACAATTTAGAATAATTAATGCACGTATGATTGAAAGAAATTTTTTGTTATCATATTACTGAACCACGTTCAATTTATTGTTGATAAAAAAACAAAAAAAAAACTACACAACGTCCACTTGAAAAGTGCCTATGAACTGTATTTAACTTATATTATTAGCCTTGTGGGGGGTTTTTTTGGGTACAATTATACCTTAAAAAAAAAAAAGGGGGAGTCAGATAAAAACATTTTCAAAAGAATTGTTTTCAAAAGTTTTTAAAGAATTCTAAAACAATTAATATTAATGGTTGTGAATTATTTTCTTGAAATGAATAACCATGAGCCTTACATCATGACTAATTGAATACAGTATCGAGAGATTTGTTTATGCATTTTAAAGAATGGGTGGTGTTTTATGGAAAATTTAGAATAGCTTTTTAAATATTAATATATATTTTTAATGTTATTTTAATTTCACAAATTAAATATTCATGTGAATCATTATTTTAGATTACGGAAATAAATCTTCGCTCTTTTAAGTAGTTAAAAGTATAATACGCCGATAGTTTCATTTAAAGAAAATTTTTCATTTACAGTAGACATTAGATTGTATTTGTAAATACTAGATTTGATAAATATATACATACATAATTTATAATTCTTTTTTTCTTAACAATGACGAATTCTTTTAGCAATAAAAATGAGATATGATAATTCTTCCATATTTGTTGACAAGAACATGTGTATCATTTTTGTGATCTTTAGCACTGCTCCGTTTTACTGTTATGTTATCTTCTCTCCACTGTTATAGTAGCCAAGATTTCATTGTATGTTTTTTCAAAAGGTGCTATTTACTGTATTTTACCATTTCAAATAGGTTTAACCTGACATGTGATGAGTCGAATAATTAAATAAACTCAATCAGGCATTTAATAGTGCAAGCTTTTAAGTCCATACGGAATTAATTGTACAATTTAAAACTTAGCATAAGAGTTGATGTTAGTAGGAGGTAATCTAAATGTTTGTTTAGCGTTTTCCTTTATTTACTGTATGTGTATTTTGGCACGTACATTTGCACACAGAAGAGAATATAATATATATTTATAAATTTTAAACTTTTAAAAATGAATACGTATATATTGCAGAATTTTCAAAGTTGTTCATCTTGCGTATTGTCTAATATAAAAAAAAACTATGTAAATATGACATACTTATACTATACATATATATATATACTTAGCTGTCTTGACTGATGGCCTAAAAAAATATTGTTTTTCATTTATTGTGCTTGTGATCATATAAAATACTCTTTACAAATGCTTTTTGCTCTAGCATTTATAATGCCTATACTATTTTCTCCAGTGTATTTTATTGATTAAAAAAATATCCATCAATATGTTTTTTTTCTTCATTATTTCAGTAAATAAATCTATTAGCTTTTATTTAATGATTGTCATTTTAATTTTTTTCAATTTTATTTCAAGTTTTTAAACAGTCTTAAAATTTTTATTTTAAAAAAAAAATGGTAAGAAAATATTTTTATGAAAAATTCCTGATTTATTTGCTAATGTTTTAGTGGAAGACATTTCTTTATATTTTTAAAAACACTTCTAAATTCAGATCAATCAAAACTGTTCCATTCAATCATATTTTTATTTGTTTTGTTCATTCTTCTTATAGCAGTGTATGTAGGTTTGTATGCATGTGAATATCCCTGTCTCTACTGCAGGAGATTCAAGGTGCAAGGCTCTGATTTTTTGACTGCTCAATCTTACATTGTGGGTGTTCATCATTGTTCTGTCTTGAGGTGTTTTTTTTTTTATATAAACATTTATTTCTTTCGGATGTGTGCATTTGCTAGTCTGTTTAATTTTGCTAATGTGCAACTATTTTCACTGACAATAGGCTCTTTTCATTAAATTTCTTTTTTATACAAGTGGTGTTAACTTGGATTTCTTTGTGATTCATGATTCATAAATTTGCTGTTCCATGGCTTGCTGATGATTGTATTAACTATGGAACAAATTAAGTCGCAACAAGAAAGAAATTTTTTAGTTTTAAAAGGCCTTGATGAATTACCATATGAAGAGTACAAGGGAAGAAACGGCTATGTGACATTTTTGAAATTTCTTAGTTATCATCCCCTGTATCAGATAGTGGATAAAAAAAAATAGAATGCTCTGAATGAGGTTTTATTAAAAAATTATGTCTCTAACCCTATTAGATATTCAAATCTGCATAATTTTATTCCTAATACTTTGAATATCTCAAAACTACAAAAATGTGACTTTGCCGTTTCTTCCATTGTACTCTTCATAATGGGAAACTAATTGGACTATGTCTTTCCATCCAGAAAAGTTTCAACTGTTGAGAGTATCAAAGATACGAAACAAATAAATGCAAACTATTTTATTCTTGAAAAACAAATAATGTAAATTAAAGATGAAAAACTACTTTAGAGTAGGGCTGCGGAAATTACTGATTAACTTCTCGATTAATCGGTAAAAAAAATTATCGATTGAAATTATTTTAATAGATAAAATAGCAATTAAAATTAAAGAAAATGTTTTATATTTTTTTTTCAATTTATTAATTAATTATTAATAATTTTGTTTTTTTTTACATACAAACATCTCCATTTAAAAGGGACACTTTAGAAGTGTAAACTTTAAATAATCTGTTTCATAAGGACAGGTATAACAAAACAACATTGTATTTAATTAATTAACTATAACAAAATTTAAATTCATTGACATTATATTGAACTATTTATATTTAAATACAACAATATTAACAATATTATATTTATTAAATTAAATTAAATACTTAGGTTATGGTCGTTTTAAACAATGCCCTAAAAGGGCACAAAATGTGAAGGAAAACAAGTGATTATGAGGTCTTAGAAAAAAAAATCATGTTAAGCCTGGTCCCTTTTGGACTCAGGACGTGTTAGCGCATTTTCGTATTATGTATCAGTACTTATGTTAGATATCAGCATTATGTAGTTATCAGTAATTGTGTTTAGATTTTAGACATATTTTTATGAATTTTCTTGTGTAATGAATATACCTGAAATTTTTTTAAATTTAAAAGTCATTTCTTTACATTTTAAATTTTAAAAATTTTCTCTTTAATCTAACTACAAGTGGTTTGTGGTCACTGAAATAGGACTCATAAATGAAACCTTCTAAATTGTAATCAGCTAATCGCCCAAATACTCCGTCAATTGTTGTTTGATAGATCGTGGTTGCCAATCCTGGTGAAAGTAGTTGAATGTTGAAGCTTGTTTCGAAAAAGTTTTCAATTTCTGCCCCTGGGCCGCTGAGATCTTGATTGAAGTCACCACAAATGATGACGTAAAACTTTCTAAACTTTTACACATATTCTAATGACGTCAACAAAAAAAAAATAATTATTTTGCACCCTTTCACACCACTCTTCAATGCATGAAGAATTGTGCATTCGACTTCCGGCAATGGCGGCCGTTCACTGAGTTAGTGTTACTTCTCGATTCGAAATATTTTTTGGTAGTTTTAACGGGTTTTTTAAACGGATCGAGTAACTGAGTGTTGATGCACCAATGGCAGGTCAGGACATACAAAAAACATATATACATCATGGGTCTAGGACTTATGGATCCTGTGATCAGGGTGATGACAGACGGACAAAACGGGTGCAATAGCGATTTCGACATCTCGAAAATGCGCTAAAAAATCATTACTTTTGAACCACTTGGGATAAAAAGATTATCTTTATGTTTTTGTTAATCATCAAAATTTCTATATATAGCTGTTTTGCTTTTATATTTAAAATTAATTTGAATTTTTCATCCAAGTGCCTAAACTTTATCACGTTATTTAACTTTTTTTTATTGCCAACTATGTTTTAAAAATAACTCAGTAAAAGAAATCAATTGCCTGTTTTTATTACTTCCCTTGAAATTTTCAGTTTAGTGACGTCATACATCTTTATTTTTAGCTTTAACAAAATTAATCCGTAATTTTACAAAAGTTAACTATTAAATTTAATTTAATCAACAACAGCCCTACTTAAGAGTAATAATAAATTAGAAATTATCGTGGAATCCCCATGTCAATCAAGAATTTTAAAAAATCCAACAAAACTTTAGGCTTTATAAATAGAAACAACATTAAAGTTAAAAGCTACCTCACTTTACTAGGATACGCTTCTTTTTCTTACTGGATTCATCCGCCGATAAGAAGACCAACAAAACAACAGTTGAAACAGAACAAATTAAAAAAGAGCAGCAAAATTCATTACTGGTGAATATTGCAAATTGACAAGAGTAGCTTCAATAGTTGAATCTAGTTTAACCTAGAGACGCAAGGGGATAGATTTAATTCTAACTTGGTAATACAGCACAAAATATTCTAATACAACTCTCAGATACACATAAGGATTACAAAAACACTTTTCCTATTCCCTATGCAAGAACACAAATTCTCATTCTTCCCTTCTGTGATTCAGTCATGGAAATGGGTAGCCTGATCAAACCAACACACATTTAAAAATCTATTTTAAAAAACTAGACATAAAACTTGCATAAGCGTAGAACGCAATACTCTTCTACATAGATGTGGCTTTTGTATTAGATATTCTATTAAAAAAACAAAAAACTAGACATAAAACTTGCATAAGCGTAGAACGCAATACTCTTCTACATAGATGTGGCTTTTGTATTAGATATTCTATTTAAAAAAAACAAAAAACTAGACATAAAACTTGCATAAGCGTAGAACGCAATACTCTTCTACATAGATGTGGCTTTTGTATTAGATATTATACGATTAAACACCAGTAGCGTACTCTCAAATAACATATTTCAAGGCGCTTTTTTCTCGCCAATGTTAAACATAAAGAACTAGGCGAGTTAAGACTGTCTACAGCTACATTTAGTTCTGTTAGATCACCAAGAGTTCTTACCATAACGAAACTTTTATAACTCTGGAGGAGATCGTACAGCAAAGAATAATGCCAACTATTCTACTCTCAGTCTCGGCGACAGAACTGAGAAACTCAACATCACATGTACAACATACTAGTCTAAGAATGACAGTACAACATCACATGTACAACATACTAGTCTAAGAAACTCAACACCACATGTACAACATACTAGTCTAAGAAACTCAACACCACATGTACAACATACTAGTCTAAGAAACTCAACA
>MUZC01001309.1:693877-709110 GCA_002072015.1 Radix auricularia
AGACTAGTCTAAGAAACTCAACATCACATGTACAACATACTAGTCTAAGAAAATCAACATCACATGTACAACATACTAGTCTAAGAAAATCAACACCACATGTACAACATACTAGTCTAAGAAACATGTGATGTACAACAGACTATTCTAAGAAACTTAACATCACATGGACAATAGACTAGTCTAAGAAACTCAACATCACATGTACAATAGACTAGTCTAAGAAACTCAACATCACATGTACAATAGACTAGTCTAAGAAACTCAACATCATATGTATAACAGACTATTCTAAGAAACTTAACATCACATGGACAATAGACTAGTCTAAGAAACTCAACATCACATGTACAACATACTAGTCTAAGAAACTCAACACCACATGTACAACATACTAGTCTAAGAAACTCAACATCACATGTACAACATACTAGTCTAAGAGACTCAACACCACATGTACAACATACTAGTCTAAGAAACTCAACATCACATGTACAACATACTAGTCTAAGAAAATCAACATCACATGTACAACAGACTAGTCTAAGAAACTCAACATCACATGTACAACATACTAGTCTAAGAAAATCAACATCACATGTACAATAGACTAGTCTAAGAAACATGTGATGTACAATAGACTAGTCTAAGAAACTCAACATCACATGTACAATAGACTAGTCTAAGAAACTCAACATCATATGTATAACAGACTATTCTAAGAAACTTAACATCACATGGACAATAGACTAGTCTAAGAAACTCAACATCACATGTACATTAGACTAGTCTAAGAAACTCAACATCACATGTACAATAGACTAGTCTAAGAAACTCATCATCATATGTATAACAGACTATTCTAAGAAACTTAACATCACATGGACAATAGACTAGTCTAAGAAACTCAACATCACATGTACAATAGACTAGTCTAAGAAACTCAACATCACATGTACAATAGACTAGTCTAAGAAACTCAACATCATATGTGTAACAGACTAGTCTAAGAAACTCAACATCACATGGACAATAGACTAGTCTAAGAAACTCAACATCACATCTACAACAGACTATTCTAAGAAACTTAACATCACATGGACAATAGACTAGTCTAAGAAACTCAACATCACATGTACAATAGACTAGTCTAAGAAACTCAACATCACATCTACAACAGACTAGTCTAAGAAACTCAACATCACATGTACAACAGACTATTCTAAGAAACTTAACATCACATGGACAATAGACTAGTCTAAGAAACTCAACATCACATGTACAACAGACTATTCTAAGAAACTCAACATCACATGGACAATAGACTAGTCTAAGAAACTCAACATCACATGGACAATAGACTAGTCTAAGAAACTTAACATCACATGGACAATAGACTAGTCTAAGAAACTCAACATCACATGTACAACAGACTAGTCTAAGAAACTCAACATCACATGTACAACAGACTTGTCTAAGAATGACAGTAATTTTAACACCAAAATTTAGTTTTTCAAAATGAATAAACATAAACTGTTTTGAAATAAGAAATTATAAAATTAAGTAGCCTCCTTACAATTACATTTTTACGAACATCAGTCGATTGACACTGTCAATATTTATGTTAATTGTTTTAGTTCATTGCTAGCTGTTTCAAAAGATCACGCCGAGATATTTGTTCTGGGTCAGACAGGAACTAACCAGTGGCGTCGCTAGGGGGTGCGGTGGGGGCGGGCCGCCCCGGGGGACACCATCAGAGGGGTGACACCAGACTAAAAAATTCTATATATTCCCGTTATTTGGCACTGGAAAACTCGGATGAGTTCTATGGGTTAAATCGTGAGGGGTGACACCATGAGCTACCGCCCCGGGTGACACTGACCCTAGTGACGCCTCTGGAACTAACAGTGCTGTTTGTTCAAACTCGACTGTTTATTAACCAATCTTTTCTAATAGGGGCCTTCCATAAATTTGTCACGCTATTTTCGACCATTTTCTGCCCCCCTCTCACCTGTCACAAATCTCAGACCCCCCCCCCTTTCAAGTACGTCACAGTTTCGAACAATAAATGTTTTTATTAACAAAATAATTAAATTTTAATATAAAACACCGTGACGTCACACATGGCCGGACTTCCCCCTCCCCCCTGTCACAAACGGTTACACTTTCTTACACCCCTCCCCCCACCTTCTGGAGCGTGACGTACTTTATAAAAGGCCCCATATCTACTGGAAAAGGAAATTATTTTGCTAGGTCTACTAATTTTAAATTGTCCTCACTCAGCATTCAACTTTAATTATTATCAATAGGGGCCGTCCATAAAGTTCGTCACGCTATTTTTGACCATTTTTAACTCCCCCCCCCCACCCCCTGTCATAAATCTCGGGATTCCCCATATTTTTTAATTTAAAAAATAAATAAAATTTAATATAAAACACCGTGACGTCACACATGGCCGGACGACCCCCTCCCCCTGTCACAAACTGTCACACTTTCTTACACCCCCTCCCCGGCCTCCCTCCTCTGGAGCGTGACGTACTTTATGGACGGCCCCTTATTAGCAATCGGTGCTTTTTAATTTTTTTAATTTTATTGTTAAAACTGTTAGTTTGGAGGTCTAATAATCTCCTCACAATTTTTTAAAATCATTTCTATACATTTCTTTTAACACAGCAGAATTCTTCAATTAAATAAATCTACAAATAACACACTACACTGTGCTATGAAATTTTAAAATCAAAATCAATTAATTAAAAAAAAAAAATTCCAGTTAGTGACATCATCAACTGCACCCCCATTCCCCTCGCACCCATTCGCCAACACAGTTTTATCACGCCCATGAACTAAATCAATATTCTAATGCTCCACTCCTTTAACTTTAACACACAGATAAGTTGTTTTGCCTATATGAAAACATTTAAATTCCCGTAAAGCAGGAGTCGGGAAACCATGGCTCGCAAGCCAGATGTGGCTCTTTTGATGGTTGCATCTGGCTCGCAGAAAAATGTTTGATTATAATTTTTTTTCTTCTGTCGTCTTTGATCTGCATATTTATTGCATATAAGAAACAACATAAAAAATAATCTAAATCAGCTAAATGTGAAGATATAAGGCGCTGGAAATACAATCTTATCCCTGCAACAAGCACTGTTTGCATTAATTTGAAAACAAGCTAGAACTCCTCATCGGTGACATTGGAACAGGTCGTCTACTACACATTGGAAAGAAAGTTGTGCACCCAGCTCAACATCTTAAAATACTCAGCAGCTAGCAGTAGCAGGCTTCACGTCATTTAGAGCGTGGTTTGGAGAATTTCGAGAGCACATCCGTCTTTTTTAAATCCTTTATATTAACAAGTGGTGTCTGAGCCGTGCGACCGAGCGACCTTGCCGAAAAAACTTTGGATCAATTTTTAACCCACTTTCTCGTAAGCTAGCGAGCTGAAATTTTGCAGGCAGACTCTGACAATGATGAAAATGATGTATTATAATGTCAAATCGATCGAATGGATAGTAATTGAATTACATGTATTGAATTTTTAAATTATTTTATTTATCTCTTTATATCATGTTAATTTTTTGAGTTAGAGTGTTGTGGTGCATAATATGTTCAACAACCTTTCATGTTGCGCAATATAGTGCGCATTACACTGACATTACTTTTTAAAAATATATTTACGATCGGTGCGCATTACACTAAACATGTTTTACTAAACATAACTAGAATTTTGTATTTTCGGATTGTAATGCTCTGCGTGTTATAATGAACATCCTTATAGTTATGTCTCGTATATAAAGAATTAATAGTGAAAAACTTCTTTTTTTAACGGGTTTTTTTTTTATATTAAGTTCATAACTCACCCACACGAGTTTGCAGTAGACATCACTGACATGAGTTGCTTCAAGGTGTCTCCGTCAGAGATTTTGAGCTCCAAGCTGCGGGCCCGAAGGCCTCAGACAAGTGGTTGAATAACTTCAAATCATTGAATGAAGATGTGGAAAGACTCTCTCGGTAGCAAGCACAGTTGGCGAGCCAACACAAGTGGGCAGAAAGGAAAAAAAACTTCAACACGCAGACCAGCTGATTGTCATAACTTAGAAAACGGTTCCCGTCATATTACCACACACTGCAGCGACTGAGTATTGTTGTACTGACGTGTTTGGCTCTACATATGCATGCAAGCAGTCTCTCTCGCATATAAATAACATCAAGACGAACCAACGATCACGTTTAACGGATGGAAGTGTCAACGCCTGCATAAAGCTCAACCTCACCACGTATCAACCATGCACACTAAAAGCCATCAACAAAGCCGTGCAGCACCAGCAGTCGTATTAATGGTAAGAAATACTCATTGGTAAACAACAACATTACAATGTTATGATACAGAATTCAGAGATATAAGTCGTGTACTTTTGGTGTTAAGATTACACAAAATGCACACGTTTAATTGTATTTTTAGTTTTAACATAATGTATGGCTCTTACAGAATTACTTTTCAAAATATATTGTGTCTAATGATGATAGTTCTCTCAGACAAAACGTTTCCCTACCCATGCCGTAAAGCAATTAATTTAAAAAATATCGTTAAAAAAATAATTTAAACTGCTATTTTAAATAGCCAATTAATTGTAATAAATAAAATAATCTCAAATAATAACAGTTACGCACCAAAGGAGCTTGTGCTATTTATAGAATAAGGGAATGGTGTTGACCGTGTTAAGTCGTATTTATTTTCCGCGAATAGAGTAATTAAACTTTTCTTGGTGATAAAGTGACTCCCCTTTGGTCTGGCCTCTGACTTTGGCACGTGACTAAAATATTACATTCTTAAATTAAACCAGCATCAGTAAAACCAAACCGCCATTTTCGAGTTTCATTGGAGGGTGGGCACTTTGCTATAAATAAGCGGGTTTGGTTGAATTTTGGGCAAGCGGCCCCAAAAAGGTTAATCACCACTGCCTTAGGCTATTTCCTGCCTCGCATGTACCAAGACCTGTTCGGGTGGCGGTTCATTAGTGTGAGCGGTTTCACCAGTGCTGGATTTGCCTATTTTCCCCGGAATTTTTTCTTTAAAAGGGCCCCAATAACTTTAATAGCTGAGGGCCCCATCAAGTCTAAATTTGACCCTGTGTGTCCCATTGGTGCATGAGGTAGATGACGTGGCGGGAAAAGTTTTTTCAAGATAAAACAATGATCAACACCCACAGTGTAAGATTTAGCAGTCAAAAAATCAGAAGCTGGCACCTTAAATCTCATGCAGTGCTCTCGGCCAACTAAAGAATTTTTTAAACGGGAAGGGGCGACTAAAAACTTCATACGAACCCTATCTGACGAGAAGCTCCGCTGTGCTACTTCAAGATATTCTCCTCGCTTTGATACAGCGACAACCGCCAGTCTACAATAGATTATTTCGTTTCCTTCATTTTTAAGTTATTTTATCTGCAATGTTTAATAATAAATTTACATAGATCTATGCACATTTTTTAAATTTTAAAAATTGGTGCTAGTAAACTGAACATTTTAATTTTTTAAATTCATAATAAAACATTTGTATGACGTATATCTTCATGCTTGGTTTTCAGCTGTGTAAATGATTTTAAAATTAAAAAAAATTAAAAATTAAATTTAAAAAAGATGTCTGAAAATGCATCTGCCTTGCATGCTTATGACACATTTTTGTTAGTGTTACTTTAACCAAGGAAAAGTATTGAGGACTGGTCACCATAAAGCTTGCTCCCCCACCTCCCCCCACCCCACAACAAGACGCCATCCTGTAACATAGATGTCCATTTAAAAAAAAAAAAAAGAAAGCCATTCAAATGTCATTTTATCAGACATAGCAACGGAAAACTGGAGGTACAAGTGGGAGAGGGGCGGGTGCACACGTAGCGGCCAGTCTTTTGTCGGTGGACACAGGAATGTTAATAATATTTCACCCGTCCGAAAAGGCAGGAATTTCACTTCCGGTCGTTCCCGAGCCGGGAAAGATAATATCTCCAGGGAAATAGCAATGTGGGCCGTGAGGAGGGGTGCAGGTGGGGTAAAGATGATGGTGGGTGGTGCAGGTTGGGGGTCGCGGTTCATTTTTCCGCAAAATCGGTTTAAGTCGCCGTAATTCAATGGCTCTTTAATTTTGAGACGTAACACAGCATATTCGTTCTCCTATGCAAGAAATAAAGAAGAAAAACATTTTTGTTTACGTATGCACGTCTAAATAAATAATCATAATAATAGCGGGAAAAAATATGTACAAATTGGAGGAAAAAATACTAGGAATATTTATTAAATTTTAATAGATGAAATTAATTTTTTAGCGTTTTTTTTTCAAATTAATAGATTAATTATTCGTTAATTTCCGCTATACATATATTCAAAATTATATATAGATTCTATATTGGCCACGGTCTTCAGTAGCAAGACAATTTTTTATAACCATTCTTTAAATTATGTCATTGTAAAGTAATTCTCAGTTTTAAAATGTATATATATATATTTATTTGTATATATATTTAATAAAAATAAGATGACAAAAATGAATGACGTCATAAGATTTGATTTTCTCAAACAAACTTGTAATAATAATAAATGCCTTTAAACCCGTTTGAACATTAATTCATTTTTCCTTTAAAAAGTAAAACAATGAAATCGTTACATTTAGCCGGCATCGAGTTGTTAAATTTTTTAAACTAATGGAAATTTCTGCTAACGGCCCTAAACAAGTACACATTTTTATTATTTTATTGCTGCATGGTAACTGGTAAATACTGTACTCTCCAAGGCGAAATGTCATAGGAGGAACTGGTTTTGAAATTGGTATACTACGATTACTAGTGATAAATATGTGAGCATGTTTCATATCTAAATGGAATACGTTGAATTCAAATTCCTTGTCATCAAATTTTTCATCGTCGACTGGGCATTCATCAAGAAATAATTTGTTTTGTTGTTTTTTTACAGTCATAGTGTTAAAAGTTTGATTTTAAAAAAATGAAAATTATTATTGTAGGCTAACGGTACAACGAAAAAATAAATACATTAAAATACACCTGCAGAAAAAGACCGCCCTCGGACTTGCTACACATAGCTTTGGGGCATTGGACAGGAGAAAGTATAAAAGTCCAGTTTTAGGGTAGGGCACAGGACCCGAGGAATGCTGACCGGTGGAGGTCAAGAGGTTTCGTTTCACTGAACGATCAAATGTGTCGGTCTTGGGAAACAGAGAAACTTCCGGTCCATTGAGACCTTGACATTGGTGATGTCAGAGTGCTAGGGGTAGTTGATGAATAGATGTGTCTATAGTCTATGCCTATGTAGCATAAATCTGTCTTTATACGCTCATGTATTAATTTAGTCTATAATCGCAATAATCTTCTGTTTAGAAGGAGCGTCTATAACAGATAAAAAAATATTTCATTTTTTAAAAATGTAATATAAAATAACACATTTTAGTGTTATTATATAGTACATGTGTGCTGATTTTGTTTGGGGCACATCTATTTATAAAATTCACACCTAATTTGGGGTTTGTTTTTACCTTCGAAATGCGATTAACAAAATCTCGAAATTCTCACTTTTATATTTTTTATTTAAAAAAAATAATTTTTTAACCTATATTTTTTTGTAAGAATTGCCAGATTTGGACACACAACTCACATCGTCAAACAAAACGTTTCCGATATGAACACCCCTGAACTTTGCGACAGTAAGGATGAATTCTGTTTGACGTATCTGATCTATAATCTAAATAAATATTCAACAATCAATCAATAAATAATAAATATATAGAATAAATATATTTAATACATATATGTAGAAGACTACAAATGACTCAGGTTGGGTAACACCAAAGTTCCATAATAAAAAAAAAAACCTTTAAAAAACAAGCGTTTGGCTATAAATCCTTAATATACGAGACATAACTAAAGGAATGTTCATTATAGATCTAATACGCAGGGCACAACAATCTAAAAATACAAAATTTTAGTTATGTCTCATAAAACATGTTTAATATAATGCGCACCGATCGGGAATATATTTTTAGAAAGAATTGTCATAATACGCACCTTATTGCGCGTCAGGAAAGTTTTTCTTTTTTTTTCTTTCTTTAAATATATAATACGTACCGCGACACCGGCATAAAAATGAATATCTTACATAGAGATAAATAAAGATAATCTAAAAATTCATTAATTTAATTACCATATATTCGATCGATCTCAAATTTTGATACATCATTTTTATCATCAGCACGAGTCTGCCTGCAAAATTTCAGCTCGCCAGCATACGGAGAAGGGGTTAAATTGATCCACAGTTTTTTCGGCACTCAAGCAAGCAAGCGGACACCACGAGTTACTATAATATAAATTAAATTTAAGAGGATTCAAAAAATATCGATGCTACGTAGCATTCTCGTAACATAAAAATCTTATACAGTTCTACTTTAAATGCGTGCACGAAAATATGCGCACCTTCATCTGCCAATTAACGATTTTTTTAAAGTTAAATGCCCACAGATCGAAATAAAATATTTTTGTGTAAAAAAAAAAATAATTTAAAAAAAAAAATAAATAAAAAAACTATAAAAATTTTTAAAAAGTAAAATTGAAGAAAAAAACTTTTTTGGTCCCTTACTAGGGTTATCGCTACTGTCACTCACTAGTGTACCATCTTCACCTTTCGACAATTACAAAAAAGTGCAACCACAAGCGGGTAATTTCGAAATAACATACAGTAACAGTACAAAAGTAACGCCCCCTCGCCTTTTGTTACTTTATACCAATAGTTAACAGCTGTTTCTCGAATATTTTAAGACAAATCTCAGAAGGCATCTAGGGAATTTCAAAGATGATAAAAATTCTGAAAAATAAATAACTCCACATAGATTCATATTTTTAATTTGTTTCATTTATTTGGTTTAAGTTTAAGTTTTGTGTCAATAATGGTATTTCATGAATTTGAAGAGTGTCGCATTATATATTTTGAAAGGTTGCTGCTTTAGCGAACGGAAGCAGTCCTCTACTCGAATTACATAGTTACATAGTCTCAAAAAATAATTCATTTTAGCAGCAATAACAAACAAAATTTACACATGCGAGGTCTTACATTGTTAGACAAAAGCAATAATCAATTTTTATATCAATATAAGCCTACAATATACTTATCTATATATACACACGATCTCAGGTGAAAAAAATTATATCTATACAAGATCTCAGGGAGAAAAATAATTATATATATACAAGATCTCAGGGGAAAAAAAACCCCAAGAACAACATATTTTTACAAATTACAAAATTACCAATCAGGCAAAACCAAAAAATGCTAGTACTTGTCCACCTCATGGGACCTTTTAAAGAGCAATCACTGCTCTAATAATAATTTCTTTTACCGGGACCTGTGCTATTGAGATCTCCCATCTCACTATAGCCANATCATAACATATCTACAACATGAATATTCAAGAGTACTATATTAACAGGTTACACAGGTTGCTTTAACTGACTCTACTGGTTCCTCATATAATTTCTTACGATATTTATTCCAGGATTTCCTCCAGCATGAGGTAATCTTACAGGGATAATCACTTATCCAACTGCAATATTTCAGCATGATTGTATTTAACCCATTACAATCACTTATATCGCAATCATGTGCATCTATCAATAAATACTGTATATGGAGATAACAACTTATCTATCCATCACCACAGGTTATCTTAATAACATAACCATCATCATATACTCATAATGATCAGCAAAAAAAAAAAAACATCTTCATACACAATATTTTAACAACATCATCATCTCATCGAACTATCAACATGAAAATATCTAAAAAGTATGAGGTCTCTATGTTTGAATTTTTTTCTTACACATTCAACTCAATGGCCATGAATATTATGAAACCCTCATTAACACATGACATTTAATGAGACCCTGTCACATTGTCCTCAAAATAATTTCTCAACCAAGGCAAAACATAATCATAGACAAGTCCTCTTTAATTATATTTAGTCATCAACTTGTTAAGAAACCCAGCAAAAAAAATCATTGTCATTGTACTTGATGGTGGTATATTTCTTTCCCCGACAACACACTGGCAGCAACGAGGAGGGTGCCTCTCTCGCAGACTTTACCGACAACACATCGGACCTGATGACTGCGGCCGACGCTTCGATGTTCGACAAGAGTCTCCAGAAGTCCACTGACGTAGCCCCCAATGTTGCGTTCTGGGTTCTGGATAATCTTATTAAGACAGACTCATGTCAAATATAATATGTTCTTTATTGTGGTAGAAATACAAGTATAAATAATCCTTCACTATATCTCCTACTTCTACCAGTACACGCCCCTGGTTATCGTTATCCTGACTGCTCGTTTCCCACGCGAGCCTGGGCGGGACTTTTAACATGGCAATGCTACATAACCCCCAACTCGTGTCACGGGCATCTTCTTTACCGTACATGTTCGTGGCGACCCACTCATATTCACGCCCGCTTATCAATATTTTTAGAATGACCCCAACTATCAACCAAATCCTTAGCCACAACGGCCAAGCACACCGGTCATCTGATTCACGGTCTCCGTAATTGGCTCTAATTCTACACGGGTTGTGACGCCTATTTGAGTTATTGTCGGTCACGGTCTGGTTATTTCTGGTCTGACCTGTCCCCACATAGTCACCCTCCCTGTCTTCTTGGTCACGAGAAAGGTTTGTCCCGCTGTCATAAACATAGCCTGTTTCTAACAAAACACAAACTTCCCCTGAGCACATGTCATAATTTTGCGTGGACCCACAGCAGCGGTTCTCATTACTTTTTTCATTTTCATAATTATGGATGCTTTTTTCTACCTTTCCTGCAACACACTTTGCAGTTTTTACCTCATTACATTCATCCATTATCACTATAGTAACTTTCTCCTCTTGTGTATCTCTGTTCTGTTCTGTCCTTTCATCTATCCTAACTAACTTTTCACCTCTCATTCTGTCCATGGTCAACTTGTTTATTTTCAATTGATATCTCTTTCTCTATTAGGGTTTCTTTTAATATCAAAATTTCATCATCTTTCACTATCAATCTCATACTTAAATCATAGTTTATTTCTTCTTTTTCCTTAACGATCCTCATTTCAATAATGTACTCTTCATTACTTGCCACGTTTCTGTTTAGTTCATCAATCTCCTCTTCTTTCTGAGTCAATAATTCTTCCATATATCTTTTCTCTCTCTCTTTTTCTGCTAGTTCAATCTGTAATCTCTCTAATAATTCATCTCTCTCTACTTCAGACTTCTTTAACTCTTCTGTGTCCTGCATTATACTGCTTAGGGTTTTCTCCATTTCTATGTTCCAATTTTCGTAATCTTTTATCATCAACTTAAGATTTGTGTCATACGTTTCTCCTATTTCTATCACCCTTCTCAAATTTTCAGCATCGTCTCATTCACTCAGTGTAGCGTTACATGTAACATACTTCTCTTCTCTAGGAGTTAGTTCTACAATATCTGTATTTTCTAATATGCTATCATTTAGTTCTCTCTGTATTTTCTCTACTAACTCATCCTTTTCAACTAAGTGATTGTTTACTTGGGAAATTTTCATTTTTAAATTCCGTAACTCCATTTCATCTTCATCAAGTTCTGTATTGTGTTCTTTGCATTCTTTTGCTAGGGCCGTTAATCTACTTTGAACGCAACACCATATTGCCTCTAGCTCACTCAATGTATCTTTAGGTTTCTCTAGTGCTATTTCAATAATTTCTTCTCTTTGTTCAGCTTTCTCAGACTCTAATTTTAATTTTATTTCTCTACTTTCCCTATATTTTTTTCCTGCAGCTTCTATTTCTAGCAATTTTAATTTATGTTCCCTCTCTCTCTGTCTTATTAATTCCTCGTGTTCTCTCTGTCTTTCGTCATACTCTCTCTGTTCTTGTCTCTGTTTCTCGTCATACTCTCTCTGTCTTTGTCTCTGTTTCTCGTCATACTCTCTCTGTCTTTGTCTCTGTTTCTCGTCATACTCTCTCTGTTCCCTTATTATTTCTTCTTCATATTCTTTCTGTCTCTCTTCATACTCTTTCTGTTCCCTTAATTTTTTCTCGGCATACTCTCTCTTTTTATCTTCATACTCTCTTTGTTTTCTTAATTTTTCTTCTGCTTGGAATTCTTTCCATTGAGCCCTTACATATTCATTTAAATTCTCTCCCTTAAGTGTAAGTTTTTCCCCCTGCTTTTCTAAATAAATCAATTTTCTCGTCCATTAATTTTTCGTCCATGTTTACCCCTTTACTCTGACTTCTAGTTTCTATTTCCCACTATTGTACGAGGACAAAGGGGTTGGAGGAAAAAAAATATCTAACATCAATTTCCTATTACACAATACTCTGAAGTTTAACAATCATAAAAAAAATAATTATTTGTACTTGCCTTGACTGCCAGAACTAGTACACACACTTTCACATATATGAAAAAATCACTACACATTTGTCCATGAAATAAATCTAATTTTTTATTGTCCACGAAATAAATCTAAATTGTTATTGTCCACACGACGACACCGTTGACACTGGGCAGCAACGAGGAGGGGATGTCTCTCTCACGGACGGGACGGTCATCGACAACACACTGGCAGCAACGAGGAGGCAGATGTCTCTCTCAAGGACAGGACGGTCCCCGACAACACACTGGCAGCAACGAGGAGGCAGATGTCTCTCTCAAGGACAAGACAGTCCCCGACAACACACTGGCAGCAACGAGGAGGGTGCCTCTCTCGCAGACTTTACCGACAACACATCGGACCTGATGACTGCGGCCGACGCTTCGATGTTCGACAAGAGTCTCCAGAAGTCCACTGACGTAGCCCCCAATGTTGCGTTCTGGGTTCTGGATAATCTTATTAAGACAGACTCTTGTCAAATATAATATGTTCTTTATTGTGGTAGAAATACAAGTATAAATAATCCTTCACTATCTGCATTACACTGAAGTCAATACAGCCATCCAGACATCCAATTATAGGCATACACGCTCCGGTGGTCACAATGTTCGAGCAACCTCGATAAAACAATGTCTCACAAGCTCAGCCCTGGCCTACGTCCAACGCACACACTAACTCTGACCTCCACTCGACTCTCTGACGTTTACTCGACTCCCTGACGTTTACTCGACTCCCTGGACACACGCACACTACACTATTTATAGCCCTTACGCGAACTCTTAACAGTCATGGCGTGACATTCAAATGTCCGTTTATCTGAGCACAATTCATAACATTTTCACAACTCACAACTACTCAGTGACAGTGATTCTCATACCTTGACAACAGCCAGAACCAACTCTCTCACGTCCAGAACCAACTCTGTCACACCGAGTTATTACTGACAAACATCTATAACTAATTTCATTCCGTTTTTCGTTGATTATGTTCGATGCTCAGAGAACACAAAGGTTGGTACCAAAAAATCACTGTGACACTTCACTCAGTGAATTCTCTGGTGCCAAGAATTGGATTTCTCTAATTTCCTATAACTTTCCCATTTTCCCCGATGTCCAAAAAAGACACGTTCAAATCAAAGACAAAAGAAACGCTCAGATAGTACTACTTAAACTTATTTAGCAGCCGCAGTTCATTTATACAAGACCAACTTCATTATTCACACGAATGTATTTTAAAAAAAAACACCTTATAATTGGCATCAATATGAATATGTACAAATAAAAAGTGCTGAGTCATCTTCATCTAGAGCCACAATTATTTATTTTTAAATATCAATCTTGAAACTATGCAACCAGCAATCATATCATCAACCAGCAATCATATCATCAACCAGCAATCATATCATCAACCCGTCGCCATGGTTTTTACCACGTTTTTCTTAGTTTGCTTTCTTGTCTGGATGTTTGTCTTTCCGGGGCAAAAATTGAATTCCTTTTTTGAACCACTTCTGATCATCCAATTTTGATGAAATTTTGCATGCATACTTGATTCACATGACAATTTAATATTTCATTAATTATAGTACTCAATTCTACTTAATTATAGTAGAATTAAATTCTATTTTTCCTTATATGGAATAACTAATCAAATGTCATTTGAACCACTTCTGATCATCCAATTCGGCTGAAATTTGGTCTATTAATGCTATTACATTAAACTTTTCAGTTTCAAATTCCTCCACAGTCTATATATGATACTTCATTTAATGGTCTATTAATGCTATTACATTAAACTTTTCAGTTTCAAATTCCTCCACAGTCTATATATGATACTTCATTTAATTTCAGCCGAATGCGCCCCACGTTTTTAGTTCGAAAATATTTTGGTGTGTAAGAGTGTGTATGTACAAAATGTCCACAATGTGCATCCAACAAAACAGTTCTGGCTCAGCCCAGGGGAAGGGAAGTTCCAACAGAGCCCAAGAAAAAATTTATTTTCTTCTTTTTAGTTCACAAAACGTGGTATCTTAAAAACTTTTTTAAAAATATTTTTATTAATCTAATAAAACTAAGAAATTTTAGATTACCGATGATTACTAAAAATTGAGATTTCTAAAATGAGACGAAACGATAAATGGATTGGGTAAATCTAAACTGCTAATTCTTTTCCTTCTGAATCCTTTTCTTATAACGCTTTATTGGAAATAACAATTTTCTGTATTTATTTAGTAAAATTACATTTGAATGTTATTTTTAATTATCCGTTTATTATTTAAGCGCCTCATTATAAAAGTCAACTGCGCCTGCGCAAGAAAATAAAAGATGGCAGCGACTGTTGTGGAATATAATATCAAAATCTGTTTTTAAATATATATATATATATTAAGTTACTATTTTAGAAGAAGTCTCGTGAGGGGTTTCCTAGCCGGCTAATTATAGTTAGGTCCAAATATATTTAGCACGTGCGGCGTCGAATCATTTGAGAGACTGGGGGACTCTTTGTTAAATGTTGACTGATGGAATGATTTCGGGGCTTTGGGGGTTCATACTTACAGAAAACCGTTAATATTACATTTTAAAACTCTGCAAGAAGCTAGAGTACTGAGTCTAACCAGTGCAAGGATACAACAACCATGAATGTCTTAGGCATCGCCGACATATTGATCTGCGTTTATTTAATTTGGAAAATTTCTCCGGAAGGGAGACAAATAGGTTTTCCTGGCACTGGTCACTGGCTAAAAATTGACACAAGTTACTTAAATTTTAATTTTGAAGTGACGGGCAAATAAAATGAAAGGGGG